>CM039125.1:42745946-42896590 GCA_022036555.1 Microstegium vimineum
GAAGGAAGTTAAAAAAAAACTGAATTTGTAGATCGAGAGAAATATCAGCTATCGCAAAACTTGATAGTGTCCAAAGGATTCGGCATAGCCCATCTAAGTCCATTATCCAAAAACATAAAAAAAATTTAAAAAAGAGCAGCCCACGACTCAACTGGGCAGGCCGGATGAACCGGCCAAGTGAAGAGGTGAGCCCACCGGCGCCTCTGTCTGTGCCGACTGCCAAGGCGTGTTTTGCCGCGTGCACGCTTTGCGACTGGTAGAGGTCGCGGCTACCCAGTGAAAAGCTGATGACGTATCTTTCCTGGGAGCTGGGACCTGGATCGATCGGATGGATGGATAAAAGGCATGAAGCTAGCGATGTCTGTCTGGATGTGATGAGAGAAAGAGAGAGGGACGTGACGAGAGTTCACCTACATACTCCAAAATCCAACCAACCCTCGCCCGACGCGTGTGTTTGGACAAATTGATTGACAATCACCAGCTGGACGACGTTTGTGACATGGTGACGTCTTCCCTTTGCTTGTGGCCGCAGGCAGATGTGAATGGTGCCGAGGGCATAGTATTCAACACTGGCGGCCTCCTTTATTTTCCTTTCCTACGTTGCCCCGGTCCCCCTGGGCCCTAGCTAGCCTGGCCAGGGTGGTTGAGACCATCGAGTGGATCATGGCCTCATGGGTGGCCGTAGTGTCGCTGCCACGGCTGGTAATTAATGGGGTATCCAAAACCTAAAATCCGGTTGGATTCGTCTCTTTAAGACATAGAGGATTTTTCTTAAGCACTGGACGGTGGACAGACGCCGGGAAAGCGCTTGACATATACATGCTTCCTCTATACTAAAAAAAAAAATGGTCTTCAAAGCGTAACTTTGATCACTTATTTTTTGAAAAAAATATTTATTAAAATATAATATATGTATATTTTTATGAAAATATTTTTTAAGACAAATCCATTGATATGATTTTTACATTTTCAAACTCCACAACTTAAAAATTATTCATGATTTATATTCCCAATGTTTAACTAAAACTTTATCCTAAACGACAATACTTTTAAGTACGGAGGAATTACTCAGTATATGTCCCGGTCCCGGCCCCCTTCTTTTGTTTGATATAAATGGTAATGGTTTAATTCACACCATCCCCATCCGTATGGACATATAGATATAGGGAATTAGGGATATGCTTTGTATCCGCAATTAGAATGTAGTATACGATCTTATCCTATCTAGTGTGCAAAACTGATTTATCTAGATACGCAAAAGGTAGGCTGTAGACTGAGCTAGCCCAACGACACACACACAGATTGCGTGGCGAGGGCGCGTCAGTCAGTACGTCGTCACCGGTCCAGGCGCCCAGCCTGGCTATCAAATGTCAGCGTTGTTGACACACCAGCGCGCCACACTTCGGCCAAAGCAGGCTTTATTTTGACAGATTCAGATAATTTTCTTCATCTGTATCATCATCTCATAAAAAAAAAACGTATTCAAAAGTTTCAAAGGTCGTCGTGGAGAGAGACGAAAAGAAGAAAAAGGAATACCTAATTCCTTTCTTTGAACGCGCCTTTCAGTAGATCAGTGGAGGGACGTTACCGCTTTTGTTTCTTTGTTAATTTTATTATTACATGTGCCGTTTTATTAAGCACACTTTTGTTGACATGCATGTGTCGGTCAACATGCATGTTCTTGGCTACAGTATCATTCAGATAGGCTAGTATCATCGTCAAAGGAGAATCTTTGTCCAGCGTACCTAAATAATTGTTGTTACCCGTGGGTATATTTTCCCCTGAATAGCATTAATGATGTTTCTTACTATAAATGCTGATTTCTGTAGACTTGGAACCGCTGTACTTTTTTTTAAAAGAAAATATAAATTGAAGAGAAATTAAAACTATTGCAAAGAAGTAATCTGAACCGCACCAGATGGCCCAATCATGACTTCATGAGATTGACTTTGAAATTTTTATATAGATAGACCATTGGGAAGACAAGTTCAGGGGGAAAAAATAGGAGTAAAAGCAAACTTTTGACGGAAAATTTGTGTGTGGAGAAGGGAAAGCAGAATAGTAACCAGGGAAAGAAGAAAGAAGCAGCACACAGTTTACGCAGCACTTTGACACCAGTACACCACATGGGCGCCTGCAACTGCTAGGACTAAAAATAAATACATTATTAGCATAACAAAATAATAAAAAAATAACATTAATTGGCTTGTCAGTAACCAAAAGATCGAGGGAACGGGACGAAAAGTGCAAGATCCAGCTGAAGGACAAAACAGACGAAAGGGCCTCGTGGCTGCTGCTGTTGCGGTACTAGCCTGTAGGACAAAACAGACCGAGGTAGCCGTCGGCACCGAGCCGCAGCACGGCGGCCGCGAGCAGAGCCGCCGTCGTCGCTGCCAGCGCCACGTTCGCGAGGCGGTCCAGGAAACGACCACGCCGGGCCGCACCGCCGAGCGCACGAACGTGGGCGAACAGGAGCAGCGAGGTGAGGCCGAAGGCGGCCAGCAGAGCTCCCGCGGCGAGGTGCGGGACGAAGGCACTCCTTGGCGTCTGAATCTTGCCGGCCTCTGGAAGCACGTCGAGGCACCAGAAGACGGATGCGTAGCCGAAGAGGATGGTGAGCGTGACGTGGGAGACCATGGCAGCAGGGGAGAGGCGATCGTTTCTCTTTGGATTGATTGATGGGAGAGGACCAAGAACTGAAGAAGAATAAGTGAGTTTCGTAGTGGATCGTTTTTGTTTGCCTGTCCACTGGCGGATGCCTCTTTATACTACTGATGATGATGAGATTGCGGGAGCTTTCATAAAAAAAAAAAGAAGGGAAAAAGGTGTGTGGTCCAATATGCTCGTTGTCGTGGCCACTCTGCTCATTTGGATCACATACACTGCAGTCTGCTACGGAATAATCAAACAAGATCGCACACGAGACACAGATTTTACGTGGAAAACCCTTGCGGAAAAATCACGGGCGCCAACCGGCGATCTTCACTATATGAGGAGAGTGTTTACAGAACGCAGGGAATACAATGAGTCCTCAGCTCTTCCCGTGCTGGCTTACAAGATGTATTTATAGGACGAACTGACTGCAACCCAACACGGAAACAAATCCGCTAATAAACATAACCCGAATCGTGGGCCCTCCAGGCGTCTCCACAAGACTCACGTTATAATTCGGATCATATTCCAACAAACTCCACCTTGAGACGAATTCCATCTTGTAGCAAATGAAGTATCATCAATCAACTCACTTCAATAATAAATAATCATCGACGCCAAAAGTCATTAGGACTTAAACTGTAATACCAACTAAGCGTGAGCATAGCTCAAACTTAGCTTCAGGAACAGGCTTTGTCAACATATCAGCGGGATTCTTATGAGTACTTATCTTGCATACCTTCACATCACCTTCAACAATAACACCTCGAATAAAATGATATCTCACATCGATGTGCTTAGTCCTTTCATGAAACATCTGATCTTTAGTCAGACAAATAGCATTCTGACTATCACAATGTATAGTAGTGTAAGAAGTAACCCCGCAAAGTTCAGAGTATAAACCTCTCAACCAAATAGCTTTCTTACAAGCTTCAGAAATAGTCATATATTCAGCTTCTGTAGTAGACAGAGCAACAGTAGCATGTAAACTTGCTTTCCAGCTAACAGCACAACCACTAATGGTAAAAACATAACCCGTGAGAGACCTCCTCTTATCCAAATCACCAGCATAATCAGAATCAACATAACCAACAAGTCCATCTCTAGATTTCCCAAATTGCAAACAGGTATTAGAAGTACCTCGCAAATATCTAAAAATCCATTGAACAACCCTCCAATGCTCCTTACCAGGATTAGCCATGAATCTACTGACAACACTCAATGCTTGAGATAAATCAGGACGAGAACAAACCATGACATACATAAGAGAACCAACTGCACTGGAATATGGAACTCTAGACATGTACTCAATATCAACATCTGACTCTGGACATAAAGCTGAGGATAATCTGAAATGTGTAGCTAATGGAGTACTCACTGGTTTTGCATTATGCATATTAAAACGACGAAGAACCTTTTCAATATAACCTCGCTGACAGAGGTATAACTTACCAGATTTTCTATCTCTAATAATTTCCATACCAAGAATTTTCTTAGCTTCACCTAAGTCCTTCATCTCAAATTCTTTACTCAATTGTGTCTTCAATTTAGCTATTTCTGATTTTTCTTTAGCAGCAATCAACATATCATCAACATAAAGAAGTAAGTAAATAGCTGAGCCATTAACAATCTTCAAATAAACACAACTATCATAATCAGACCGCTTAAAGCTACGAGAGAGCATGAAAGAGTCAAATCTCTTATACCATTGCCTAGGAGATTGCTTCAAACCATAAAGCGATTTCTTTAACTTGCAAACAAGGTTTTCTTTTTCAGGATTAACAAAACCTTCAGGTTGATTCATATAAATGTCTTCTTCCAACTCCCCATGTAAGAATGTAGTTTTAACATCTAGTTGCTCAAGTTCATAATCATGCATAGCAATAATACTAAGCAAAGTACGAATAGAACTATGCTTAACAACTGGGGAAAAGACATCATTAAAATCAATACCTGAAATCTGGCTATAACCTTTAGCAACCAACCTTGCTTTATATCTTGCTGGCTCACTTGGAGAAATACCCTCCTTTCTTTTGAAAATTCATTTACAACGGACAGGCTTCTTATCCTTAGGCAATCTTACTAAATCTCAAGTACTATTCTTTCCAAGGGACTCCATCTCATCTTGCATAGCGGTCATCCAATTGTTGCGATCAACAGAAGTAATAGCCTCAGAATAATTAGAAGGTTCTGAATTACCTTCGATATCTTCTGCAACACTCATAGCATAAGCAACATTGCATTCTTCAATATAACTTTTAACTGGTTTAGGCTGCCTTCTAGTTCTATTAGCAGCAATAGAATGTTGTGGAGACTGCACAACTGGAGAAGAATGCTCAACAGTAGATGAATCATCAATAATTGGAGAAATTTCAGCAATAGGTGCATCTTGCACAGTAACATTATCAACATCTGGTGCATCAATCAAGTGCTCCACCTGCACACTTATTTTCTCTCCCTCAGTAGGAGCATCAACAGACAAGTTGTCATAATACATATCAGATTCATTAAAGATAACATTCCTGCTAAGCACAACTTTATGAGTTTGGGGATTCCACAATTTATAACCTTTAACACCAGGTTGATAACCAAGAAATATGCATTTAACAGCTCTAGGCTCCAATTTACCATTATCAACATGAGCATAGGCAGAACAACCAAAAACTCTCAATTGCGAATAATCAGTTGGAGAACCAAACCATACCTCAATTGGAGTTTTCTTATCAAGAGGGATGCAGGGTGAACGATTAATAAGATAGCAAGCAGTGGAAGCAGCTTCAACCCAAAAACGCCTATTCAAACCCGAATTTGACAACATGCAACGGGCTCTGGAGATGATAGTTCTGTTCATACACTCAGCTACACCATTCTGTTGAGGCGTATAAGGAATAGTGTAGTGCCTAACAATGCCTTGAGACTTGCAATATGCATTAAACTCATTAGAACAGAATTTCATCCCATTATCAGTGCGAAGCTTTTTAACTTTCTTCTCAGTTTGATTTTCAATCATAACCTTCCACTCTTTAAATGCTGAAAATGCTTCTGATTTATACTTCAAGAAATAAGGCCATACCTTACGAGAATAATCATCAATGATCGTCAACATATAACGTGAACCACCATTCGAAGGCTTGCGAGATGGTCCCCATAAATCAGAATGCACATAATCAAGAATACCTTTACTTTTATGAGTAGAGGTATTGAAAGACACCCTTTTATGTTTGTCAAAAATACAATGCTCACAAAATTTTAACTTACTGATGCTATGTTGATCAAGAAAACCTCTCTTGCACAATTCATGCAAGCCTTTCTCACTCATATGTCCAAGACGCATATGTCAGAGATTAGTAGCATCAGAATTAGATGATGAATCAGAAATTACAGCAGCATCACCTGTAATTGTAGTACCACGAAGACGATACAAATTTGGAGATTTCAATTCACCATTCATCACAATAAGAGAACCTTTCGACACCTTCAAAACTCCATCTCCACCGGAGTACTTGTATCCTTTACTATCAAGGGTACTGAGAGAAATAAGATTCTTACTCATAGCTGGAACATGCCTCACATCAGTAAGAGTTCTGACAATACCATCATGCATCTTAATCTGAATAGATCCAATGCCAACAATATTACGTGGACTGTCATCACCCAACCTGACAGAACCTCCACCTTGGAGTGAATCATAGGTGACAAACCAATCTCTATTAATACATATATGAAATGAAGCAGCAGAATCAAGAATCCATTCATCACCACTATTAGCACATCCAGCAAAAGCAACTAGCGAATTACCATCAGAATAATCTGCCTTAGAAGCAGCAATAAAAGCATTACCTTCATCATTAGATTTACCTTTCTCTTTATATGTGCCAGCTCTCTTCTCTTTATTTTTCAATTTATAACATTCATCGATAAAGTGATTATCCTTCTTGCAATACTTGCAAAATTTATCCCCCTTGCTTCGAGATTTCAATCGGCCTCTATAACCACTGGAACTTTTGCCTCTATTGCCACTTTTGGATTTATTTTCTGTCCTCCCACGAACAGACAACGCTTCTCCATTGGAAGCAAAACCTTCAGAAGACACCATCAATTTCATCTTTTCCTTGGCATACAACGCCTCAGAAACCTCATCCAGAGTTAGAGTGTCATGACTATATAACAGTGTATCTCTGAAGTTTACATAAGAACTAGACAAAGAACACAAAAGAATAAGACCCAAATCCTCCTCAACATATTTTACCTCCATAGCTTTTAGATCAGAAACAATCTTCTTGAAGGTCGTAAGATGGCTAATCACAGAACCACTTTCTTGCAGCTTGTGCGTATACAACTTTATCTTCATGTGCATTTTGCTTGCCAAATCCTTAGACATGCAAATCGACTCTAACTTGAGCCATAAAGCAGCTGCAGTTTTCTTCTGCAGATAATCTTGCAAAATATTATTTGAAAGATGAAGCTGAATTTGAGTCAAGGGCTTACGATCTTTTCTTTTCTCCTCATCGGTCTAAGATTTGGAATCCTTGTTACCGAATTTATCAAGGGCATCATCCACATCAGCCTGTGTAAGAATAACCCTCATCTTGATTTACCATAGAGCGAACCTCGTATCACGATCCAGAGGTGGAAAATCATACTTCACTGAAGACATGGTAAAGAAAACACAATAATAACCAGAAGAATAGTAATATAACAAACGAGCAGTGATAGGCTTGTTTGACCTTTTCTTCTCACGTAAGCAAAGAGAAAAAAGAACTTATCTTAATCTCCTCAATTCCCGTGCCCAAAGCAAATTCAATTGATTTGATCTCCCGTACAGCACCTCAATCCACGTGAACAGCAGTTGTGTTACCTTCTGACTGATGGACGATTACCCTCTGCCACCCTCTGCCTGATGACACACCTGACGGGTGACGAACTCCCTTCTCGAGCCGTGTGCGGAACACACCAGGAACAGCCAGCAGCGGACAGCACAACAGACGGTATCTATGCGCGTGCACAGCAACAATCCTCGCGCTTTGCACTCGAACGACGCGTCGCCGATCGGACACGTCACAGTCAGAGGTGAGGACTCCGACTTCAACTCGATCTCGGCAAAGATTCCTCCTTGGATTAGTCAATGTGCAAGCACGACCAATGGCCGATTTCGCGGCACGGAAGTACGCGAGACGATAACGGCGGCGGCTGGCCACGGACTAAAACCCTATTTTTTTAATCTAATCTCGTGTCAGGCTCTAGATACCACTTGTTAGGGAATAATCAAACAAGATCGCACACGAGACATAGATTTTACGTGGAAAACCCTTGCGTGAAAAACCACGGCAGATTTTACGTGGAAAACCCTTACGGGAAAAACCACGGACGCCAACCGGCGATCTTCACTATATGAGGAGAGTGTTTACAGAACGAACGCAGGGAATACAATGAGTCCTCAGCTCTTCCCGTGCTGGCTTACAAGATATATTTATAGGACGGACTGACTGCAGTCCAACACGGAAACAAATCCGCTAATAAACATAACCCGAACCGTGAGCCCTCCAGGCGTCCCCACAAGACTCACGTTATAATTCGGATCATATTCCAACCCACCCTCCATAAATCAACCTATGACCACTCTCGAAAAAAAATATATCAACGTCTGACCGGTCAGACACAGAGCGAGAAACAGCGCAACGAACGGGATGATGACAGGATGGGAAACCGCCGTGTTCCATTCCAGGTCCAGGCTTCCTGCCGCACATGCACAGCACTGCAGCAGAGGCAAACAAAACAAGTTCAAGGTCCAGGCGTCCATATTCGGGGGAAAAAAAACTCCAGACGTCCAGACACACTCCTTACATGTAAACAAATAAACAAGCAAATGCCATGGTTCATTTGTGTTGACAACTTCACCCATATCAGCATTAGCATTGGCGGCACCTTCGCCAAAAATGCAAAGTTTCGTGTGAAGATTCACTACGAGCACTATAATTGTACCTATTGCATTTCGACTAATGTTGTTCCTCCATTACATCTGTCTTTTTCTGGTCTCTACTCCAAGTAGTGTTCCCAAAACCTTTAACATTTAAAAAGCTATTCAAATCCACAAAGGTGACCGTAGATGCAATGCGTAAATGGATTATGGATTAAGGGTGGACCAGCATACATTCAAGGCTTCAACCTTATGGATTGTGGTGGCTGCAACCTGCAACATAGAAAAAAAAAATAGTAGCCTATAGTGCTTGGAGAGACTCGATGCTAAGCTATTGCTATTTATGTGGCTATATGCCACTTGGACGATATCTATTGCGCGCTAAAATACCGCTAAGTTGCATAATTTTAGTGTTCAAATAGCGGTACTATTTTGGATTTTTACCAAAACTAATAGATTTTAACAATTTAATTAGTTATTTTCTACTTATTATTTGCTACTAATTTGACATTTTGAACAATTGTATACTGGACTTTCATGAACCAGGTTGTAATGTCATATGTATGATGTCACTTAGACTTCTGGAGCCTTAGAGACATACTTGTGTTCATCGAATTTCATACCTGTCATATTTTGTTTGCATCAATTATCGGTGTTTTTGTGATGTATTAAAAAAACACTATATATCATAGCGCCGCTATAACCTCATAGTTGCTAAAAAAGTTATCGTTGTTTTCAATAGCTTGTTATTTTTAATAGTTCGCTATTTAAAACTATAACCTACAAGCTAATAAGCGCCTTCAACCACCAGCTAGGAAGCAAGCAAAATGGGAGTGGCGACTAGGGTTGGGAGAGGTCAAGAGGAGAGAACCGAGTGGCATCGGAGATAGAGGGACTGTGACCACAACCCGGATTAAACGGTATTCAGGCAGTTTATACTGGGATTTTTCTGTACCATTTTGATCTTTATTTCCCTAGGTAATATGTAAATATACAAATCAGATCTTTTGGAGGAGGAGAAACTGCTTGTAAGGTACTCTCTTGATATTGTAAAAGAAATTGTTTGAATAAGGTTTTGATCAAACATTGAAAATATAAATTATGAATAATTTTTAAGTTGTTGAATTTAAAAATGTGCTTGAAATATACTTCTATAAAATTATACATATATTATTTTTAAATAATTTTTTTTATAGAAATACGAAGTCAAAGTCATGTTTTGGAAACCACATGTTTTGGAAACCGCATCATTATCCAAAATAATTTCTTTTACAATATAGAGAGAGTATATAAATATATACAAAACAGTTCTTATATGCCGACTTCTAATAATGAGGATTTGATGTCATCACTAGTCTAATTAGCTCGTCTAGCAGTCTCATTTTAATTGTTTTCAATCAATCAAGGCTACGTGAAGGCCTTTGCACAGTCAAGATTTACGCCTTCCTCCCAAAATTCTAAAACTTTACAAGATTCTCTGTCACATCGAATCTTTAGACGTATGTATGGAGTATTAAATATAGATAAAAAAATATAATTAAGGCCCTGTTTAGATCCCTTCAAAATTTCAAATTTTCTGTCACATCTTCGTCACATCGAATCTTTGAACGCATGCATATAGTATTAAATATAGATAAAAATATAACTAATTACACAGTTCATCTGTAATTTGCGAGATGAATCTTTTGAGTCTAGTTACTCCATGATTGGACAATAATTACCACATACAAACGAAAGTGCTACAGTGTCAAAATTCCAAATAATTTTGGATCTAAACGTGGCCTAAGTACACAGTTTACCTGTAATTTGCAAAACAATAATTTGCAACTAGTTATTTTATGATTGAACAATAATTACCACATACAAACGAAAATGCTACAGTGCTCTTTTTCCAAAACATTTTGGATCTAAACAAGGCGTTAAGTTATCTTCACCTACGTGTGCTTTTGTGCATGATTTTGGTAGGGTTGTGGATGACAAGTGGGCGAGGATAGAAATCGAAGCAGCCACATGTATGTTTTTTTTCTGTGTTGTTTCAATTTATTCTTTCTCACAGAATACTATTTAATCAGCCAAAATCAATTGGCTTTTGTACCGGTTAAATAAAGAAAAAAATCCAAGTTTTAAGGCCACGTCGTTTTTTTTCATTTGTTTAAGCCAAGCCACTGGCGCTGTTTTTTTTAAAGATCCAGTAAACCGGCTTTGATAGATAATAAGCAGGAGAGAAAAACATCTGTTACACGCGCGAGGAGCGCATCCCCGCCGCTGCCTAGGCTGCGTTGGGACAGAAAGATCTAGAGCTAATTACTCACTAGGTACAGAGGCAACCATGAGAGGCTTTAGAGCCTTACAACTGGTCATGGACCAGTGCCGTGCGATGTGTTTTATGTCCACCATTTGAGCTTCGACCGTTTTCCTGTCGCTCCTAAACACCACTGCATTTCACCGGTTCCAAATGCTCCAGAGAGTAAGTATTACAATCGTGTGCTCCTTTTTCTTCCGTGAAGATCCGAGTTGGGTGAACCAGTCTATCAGCTCTTCTTTTTCTTCCCAGCGTACCGGTTGTAAGCTGACACAGGAACTCCAAGACGCCACAAGCAGCCAAATTTTCCTAGAGAAAGAGCATTCAAAAAACAAGTGTTGTGCTGTCTCCAAACTCCTCTTGCACAGGGCACAAAAATAGTTGTTTTTCCACTGTCATCGTTGTAGTCTTGCAGCGGTCCACAACCTATCTTTGAGTAGTAGCCAGATGAAAATTTTGCATTTTGATGGAGCCCAAGCGCTTCAAATCAAAGTTGGATAAGCCGACTGTACCCGTCCCGCAAATTGTATTTTGTATGCTGAGTTGGTTGAGTATTGACCTGAGCTTTCAAGGGTTCAAGTAATGGTGTCTTCTTGAGTGTCCTCCAAGGTAGGTCGAAAAATCTCAATGGACTCCCAGAGTTTAAAATACTCCATCAGCAGCTCTTGGTTTAAGTCGTAGGCAATGTCTTTTACCCATCTCTCATTTTGCAAAGCCTCCTTTACTGATCTAGTTTTGCGCCTGCTGTACTTATATAGCAACGGGAAAAGAGTGGATGGGGGCTGACCTTCCATCCAGCTGGAGTGCCAAAACGAGGCCTTTTCTCCATTTCGGACTGTGACTCTTGTGGCCGCATTAAAGAGTGACATGTCTTCGCTGTCCATAGGAAGTGGAGTCCCAGACCATGCCCGCTCTGGGTTTGTCCACCTAAACCACAGTCATCTGAGTCTCAAAGCTCTGCTGAATCTATTTTTTTTTTGAGAGTACACAGTACAACGCAAACACTCAACACGCACGCACACTCGCCCCTACGAACACACGCACGCAAACCCTACCCCTATGAGCACCTTCGAAGGACTGAGCCGGCAAATCTTGAAGTTCGCGAAGTCACCACAGACGCCTCGCTGTCGACGGGAACGTCACCTACCACTTAATGCGTAGCGCCAGAAAATTTTGGAATAAATCCAGAATAAAGTGTCGCACCCAGGTTTTGAACCCTAGGTGGGAGTCCCCCAACCAATGGCCTTTGTCATTGCGCCGTGAACCCCTTGACTCTGCTGAATCTATTTAAATCAATGATGCCCAGACCACCATAATCCACTGGCCTGACAACTAGTGACCATGCCACTTTGCATTTCCCCCCTGTGAGCTCACTATCTCCGGCCCACAAGAAACGTCTTCTCATTTTGTCAAGATCTTCCATCAACTGTTTTGGTGCTTTGATCGACGTCATCAGATAGATAGTCAAAACACTGAGCACCGAGCGAATCAATTCCCTCCTCCCAGTCGGATTAAGGAGTCGGCCTCGATTTATCAATGATGCCTTGTACGTGTGTGACTTTCAGTCTCCCCAATGTCAGAGGCAGCCTCAGGTATGTGAACGGAAAAGTTATCCTCTTTCCCCTAAAACTCTCCAGGATGTGGCCTAAGTTTAGCTCAGCACACCACTGGCGCTGTTATAAAGTTCTTCACATTCCATTTTCTCCATCATCCCTAAACCCACATGCCCCCGGCGTTGATGTTGATGGAGAAAGCATATGCCCAAGCCCAACCTGCATGTGGCACGCTATTCGTCCCCCCACCACAGACCTAACATTATACTCCGTAACAAAATACATATTTGGTAAAAGTGGTAAGCTGTAAGCATCAACCATAAATGCTTACCGCTGAGATCAGGTCGGAACTCATCGATCTAACTGTGTACTCCTACGTATTGAGTACTCATATTGTACGTAGTAGATATAACAGCTCTGCAATATGCACACATGCCTTTCACTACGTTACATTATCGTCCTGACGGTCAAATCGAAGCCACGGCTACAAGTAAGGTCGACTAGTTAATTAGCCGGTCTAAAAGAGTCAGGTTGAGCACGACACGACAATATTATAGTGTTGATGCTTGTAGAAAACTAATAACATTTATCTAAGAAAATACATTCAATAATATTAATTATATAGTACAAATATTGATAATTTCTTATATATGGCCCCTACTCAGGGGCGAAGCTGTTTTGTGGCTAGGGGTGCCTATGCACCCCTCAAAATTAAAAAAAATAGTTATATTGATCAAATTTTTATCATACTGGAACCCTCGTAACATAGGTCTATGCACCCATAAGGTAAGTACACCCCCTCAAATTTTCTGTAGCTTCGCCACTGCCCCATAACATAGATGACATGTAGGGCTCTACACGTTGTAGTGAGCATCGCCGCCTCCTACCATATGCATTTAATACACCTGGATTATAAGATCAAAACATGCGTATTCGACCCGACTCTGTTTATTTGAATTACTTTTAACTTGTTTCAGTTTATTCTCTCTTACAGATCAACACTATTCAATCAGTCGGAATCAGCCGGCTTTGTACCAGCCGAACAGATGTGTTTTCTAGCTTGTAACGGTTACTTGCTCTGCTACTTAGAATACAACACTGCGAATACAGGAATACTTTAGTTCTCAATTTCAATTCATGTACAGTTTGCTTGCACAGCAAAAACGTGCTACCTAAACTACAACCGGAAATAGGAATAGTAGTAGCTACAGGCCGGATGCAGTAGTACAGTAGTAGTTTTTTTTTCCTTTACAACAACCATAACCACAACCTTAAAAACCTGTAGCAAGCTGGCGTTTTGACCAGCTCCAATCGGTACAACTTTTCTTTTTTTATATGGCTTGTCGGTTGCGCTGCTGACTGCTCACTCCGTTCAATTATAATTTGATTAACTTTTTACTTTATTTAAAAATATATACAAACATAATTAAATTTAAACCATTCTTAAATACATTATATTAATAAATGGAGCCATAAAAAGGTAATATTTTATATAAATTTTTTAATAAGATAAGTGGTTAACTTAAATAAGCTATAATTTAGAAGGAAGTTAGTAGTAAACACTTGAGCTGACGTTTCTATCTATTTCGTTCGAAAAAGCGTTTTTATATGTATTTGTACTGTATTCCCTTCGTACTCGTATTAGATGTCATTTTGAACAGTGACACAGTCCCCAAAGCGTAACTTTGACTGCTTATTATTTTTGGAAAATATTTATTGAAATGTAATATAAAAGTATTTTTCAAGACAATTTTAATGATCTATTTTTTTATTTTTCCAAACTCAATAAATTAAAATTTATTTATAATTTATATTTTTAATGTTTAACTCAAATCTTATTCAAAACGATATCTAATACGATGACGGAGGGAGTCCTATTTTTAGCAACACAACGCGTATGAGGAGTAGGTATTTAATTAGTACACTACAACCGTACTGATCTTCCTTGGTAACCAAGGCAATCTTGGAAAGCACCTGATTTTCGTCAACTTCTCCGGATACGCTATCTGTCACAGTTTTCAGACATTACAGTAAGAAAGCTGGCCACGCCAACAAACGCCGGCCGGTGACGAGCCGCGGGAGAGTGCGTGTCGAAAAAGGAACTCCAAGCAAAGACTTGAGACTTCTCATCAGAGCCCAAAATCCATTCAAGCACGGAACCATTGCGCCCGAGCAGGTTCTAGGAAATTTCGTCAGAAAAATCAAAGCATTTCGACGAAAGCAATATTAGCCGACCAAACCTCACGAATGCTTCCACAAGTTTCCGTCATTGGATCTCATCTTGGTAGGTTACCGTCACGGAGACACATTGACCGACCGCGCCGATTCAGCCACATTCTTTTCTTCGGGTGTTAGTTGTCTGTTCGCTTCATCGGTCGGTGCTCCGAGCATGGCCTCTCGTTCGACGCACACAGCCAAGCGCAGCAATTGCTCAAAACAGTTGTCCATGGCGCTGGAGCATGCATGCCATGCATCAACTCCAGCTCCTCCGGCCTATCTACGTCAGGTGCACCATGGACATCGATCGAGTCTGCATCGGGCATTTGGGGATCCTGGCCGTGGCCGTTCAGCTGTTCACTGGAGCGTTATTGGGCAGAAAGACCAGCAACGACTCGTCGTAGGTTTGGATCATCATATATCCGGTCCGTGCAAGGCATGAGCAACGATCAGTACGCGTACTCAGCGCGCAACATCATCGAGGACGTACTCTGAATTGAAGCGATGGTCATGGAACAGGTCGGTCAGCCTGTCGAGCTTCTATGGAGCAACTGTGCTTTGGGATGGAATCAAAGAATCAGTGTCATCGTGTTCAGCCCATCGAGCATGGACGGATGACGCTCTCTAGCCCCCGCCGGTGGCGCTCGGCACACAGGGAACGGGGCCCGGGGTGCACTGAGCTCGTTATCGACCAAGATATGCAGCCGAGCTGGTCCGGGCTTGATCAAGGGAATATAGCTAGAGGAGATGCAGGCAACGCACTATTTTAATTTCAAAGGAAAATTATTTCTCACAAGTTTGGTACACAAGGTGTACGATGCTTCGATACAGGTATGTGCTTCGATACAAGTTTTGGGATTTGTCTCTATTTCATCCAAAACATTCAAAATTCATCGTCAACGTCTCCAACAATTCAAATATGGTAATAACAACATCGTCTCACAATTAAGGAAGATTACATGTATCATTTGCGATACGATGTACATCAAGATGGAAGGGAGTGCATCATGAGGTTGTATATAAGTCTGTTAACTCATGCTTCTGTAAGAGCTAAGATCTCTTATAATTAACACATACTCCCTATGTCCCAAAATAACTTAACTTTCGTTCTCGCTTCCCGAGAAATAATTTTGGTTAAATATAAATTAATATATTAATATATTTATGCTACATAATTAGTATCATCGGAAAGATCTTTAAGTCTAGTTTTTTAAATAAAATTATTTAAGAATATAAATGTTGTACGTATTTTATATAAATTAAGACAAATGTGTGGCACGAACACAAAATATTAATATTAATTTTCATATTTTTTATGCTTTGATTATTTTCTAACACAATAGGCATGTAGATACCATATAGGCATATAGATGATATGTAATCTCTATGATACGACCACTAATTACTCATATATATATATGTTATTTAATCCATATCTATAGTTTTTCCTTTCTGTATATGTATCTTTAATACACGTTCATATGAAATATTAGCTTAAATTATGGTGGCTCTTTTGTTGCAACACATGTATCTGACATCATAAATCTAGCTTTTATTGATTTGCAAATTTTGATGTTATTAGTTGCTATATACCTTTTATACTCAATTTAAGTTTGCATTTTGTGCTTTTGTTATATTTCTGTTGACCGTCCTTTTATATTTTATTAAAGGTTAAAGATTTTATGTTGTCGACTCCCCTCTTAAGTATTATTATGATGATATGAACAGTAATTTAAACCTGCACTACATTGATCAAGTTTAGTGATATTCCTTGAACTTAGATCTTGGATGGGTATGAAGCTGACCTTAAGAGAATATTAATATTTAAGCCTTATACTCATTGTTTATTCTAGAAGAGTCTCCAATACTAGGAAGATATAGCCACGTTGGTCAGCATTAAACTGTCCCACTTCTTAAGATACTGACATTTTCTTATAAAAAATACTTATATGTGTAGCAATATTATTTTACAGAAAACTAGAGTTCTTTTGATTATGCTATCTATATAGGTTTGTCTAATATTCTAGTTAAAAACATACTTTCTTAGTTCTAAATTCTAAGGTATGTTGACTTTTCTAGATAGATTGCTTCTACATTAAATCTGGATTAGTTAAAACATCTTATAATTTAGAATAGAGGGAGTGCAATTTATCTACATATACAAGACATATAAATTATATGTTTTGGATGTAATAGAATTTTAAATAATTTATTAGTATATATCATACCCAAACTAGGGTCCCACTAGCACAGAGTGGGCCATGACTCAACATCCCTTAGCTACAATTTTGGCTGCAGCTAGAATATTGGTCAAATTTTGTCACTCTATCCGAAAATAATTGATAGCTTTTAAATTTTGTCATAAATTTTTTAACCTTATAGCATCCCAATCCATATTTCTATTTTTCTAATATATATTTTTATAGCATATCCATCCGAGCATTTTTTTTACCAATGTAATGTTGGCAAAAAAAGATGTACCAAATCCCTTAAAACACAATCCGTATCACTATCGTCATCAGTGCAGGAGCCACCTCCACACAAAGGTACTCGTCATTAGGAAGAACAACAAGAGGAGGATCAACAACTAGAGGGTGAGGTGGAGTGTCAAAGAAAGCATAACCATAGCCGCTAGTAATGCTTCTCCTAGTTACAGGCCAAACCGCTGACACGTGACTTCTGTCGGTAATGCTTCCACGCGTGGCTGGCCATGATATGACCAGAGCAACGTGCAGAAGCATTGTTGATCGAAGCCACACGCACACGGTGTTGTCTACAAGTAGGAGAAGCATCACTGGCGGCTAGCTAGGGTCGTACTTTTTTGCGACGCGCCACGACGCCACCACATCCTCCAGCTGCTGATACTCTCCTCGCGATCACCTCTATGCGGAGGTAGCTCCTACAACAATAACATCAATACGGATTGGGTTTCAGGGGGTTCGTGCTTAACTTTTTGCCACGTAGCAACGCCACATTGGTAAAAAAATACCCGTGTGACAAGTATGGGCATGTGGTGTACCACATAACAAGTTTAGGGGGCTAGAGATGCATTTTCAAAATTCAGGGGCCTATGTGTACCACTTAACATGTTTAAGAGGTCAGAAATGCATTTTCAAAGTTCAGGGACCTATGCGACACACGCTTACAAGTTTAAGGGCCCCTAGTGCATTTAACTCTTATTAAAGTATAAGTGTTTATCCTAATTTTATGTTATACGCTTACATATTGAAATAAGCTATAAACATACCAGCGATATTCAGAAATGTAATGCTATCTTATTTTTTCAAGTGTCGTGCCATATCTATCACTGTTTATAAACATACCAACGATCTTCCCCAATGCAACCTTTTTGTTTGTAACCTCAAATGTTATGTAGGCTCGGATAAAAAAAATAGGTGTTCTAAACTTGCCAGTCTCTTGGTGAAGATACATATGCTTAAGGAGAGAGAAAGTGATCCATGTTAAAAAATAAGAGAGGGAGAAAATAATTGTATGACATGATAAAAGGAAAAAAGTCACTTTAGAAGTCACAAGTAGTGATAGTTTGCATTATATAAATAGTAGTTTTAATATTTACTAGTCTTTGTGGATGACTTTATTTGTACCGAAACCACAAGCAGTATTAGCGCTCTGGCGCCTGCTTTCTCTAGCGGCTGAACTCAGCGATGACATGTGGCCAGCTGAAGTGATCTACGATGATGCCGCATCACCGGAGGCCACCAACTAGTATAATCCTTGCTCTGAGGAGGAACAAAATCCAAAACTAGAAATGGTTCCTACTGAGTAAATAAGCATTTATGTGAAGTGAAAGGCGTGACAAGGAAGGAGAGGTCATTGGTGACGGAAGAGCTTACGTAGAACGGATGCCTTGCTTGTTAGCACGTGCTCTGCTTCCCTCTCCCTGTCTCCTGGATCAAAGTAGAAGATGAGCTGAACTCAAGGACTTGCACCCACACATACATCTCTGGTTTCAGTGTTGGCTGAAACTGAATACAGGAATTGGTGGTAAGTGAGCTGCCTTTTCTCATTGCATAGGGGTGGTTTATATACACCAATACATGTACCATCTATGGTACCTTTTTACCTACTGCATACACCTAAAGTACATGGCTTGCATTAGCTATTCCTACTCCTAGTACCAGCCCACTACTTGCTGGTGTACCTCTACAAGTACGTGGTATGGCCTATTGCCAACCAAGCTACAGGTCCAAGAACTTGGACAGCACAAGACAGCCTGCTCCTTAATTATCTGCAGCAAGAGAGAAAACGTGAGGAAATAGTAGATTAAGTCTAACATTGCTGCCGTACCTTTTCAGTGCTGCGTCTGATCTGTCCGGGCGTCCGGCTCGTACTACCGAAGTTGCAGCACCCATGTACTGTAGTACGTAGCTGGCTGTATCTATCTATCAACGTTTTGATGTGCTACGATCCGGTCCGGCCGCCACGCGCTCAGGCTCAGGCCCCACCCACTCTGCTGCGTCTGTGTACCGTGGCCTCCTCTTGACCGGGGCATCCAAGCTGCGAGGATTTTTCTTTACGTGGGCCATTTTCGTGATAATAACAGGATACTCGTAGTAGGATAAGGATAGGATTGGATAAACCGTCAACGCAAACGCGCTTGGTTTTTTCACACCTCTCGCTGCCCGTCCGCTGGCGCTTTGTATTGTAGATTCTAGAAGACGAGGAGTACTGTACTGCACCCAGCGCACTTCTGCGAACCA
This sequence comes from Microstegium vimineum, assembly GCA_022036555.1. Lineage (NCBI taxonomy): Eukaryota > Viridiplantae > Streptophyta > Magnoliopsida > Poales > Poaceae > Microstegium > Microstegium vimineum. Next base: position 42,765,309 of record CM039125.1, read on the forward strand.
GCATGACGTACGGGAGGGAGAGGGACATATATCAGGTGATGATAGTTTCTTTTCCTTTTCCAAGAATAGTGATGGCAATTTCTCAAGACCCTGGAGCTATGCATTTTCTCCTGACTGCTTATGACTTTGTTTTTTTTTTGTCTGCTACGCCTTGTCGCCGAAGCCAAGTATACGACGGTATGGGCAGCCAAATGGCATATTGTCAATCGGGGTCCCTTTCGATGGCATGGCAGGCGGGCTGCGGACGCCACCTGTGATTCATCGCCTCGCCATCTAGGAGTTCTTACATTGTTGATGTTGTGTAGAGGAAAACAGGCGGCCAGGCGTGGCTTGTTCGACTGATGGGTTGATGAAAGAGAACAAGCAGATCAAAATGACGAGTAGCATCTGTGTAGCAGCATACAAGAGCATAACTGAAATACTGTATTTTAAAACAGCATAGAGTTCATCACAAACGAAAAGCAGTACGGCGACAAGTAATGAAGTAGGATTGGTATCTTCCTTTTTTACGTACGGCCGCACGGGGTCAACATTTTTATGATAGAAATAGAATATCCAGAACCCGTCCCCCCTTTCATTCTTCATACGGCAACTCAGGCGCGCGCGCTGAGCTACAAACAGAGCATCGGACTTCGACGAACAAGTCGAGAGCTCCGATCGTGTCCAGTTGCTTGCGAGTCCGACAGCAACAACACGGCGTACCGTGCTGCCGCTCCAGGCCTGCAACTCACCTGGTGTTATTTTTTCTAGTCGGGATCAGGGGGGGATCGGCTCTTACTTTCACTTGATGTTCAGGCGCGCGACGTCGCCGCGGCCACGATCGAGATGCCCGTCGGCACCGATCTGAACCACGGCGCCGTCGGCACCAAACAGCAGCAGCACGGCGGACGCGAGCAGAGTCACGGTCGCCGCGACGACGGTCCCCTTCGCGAGGCCCGCCACGAGACGACGGTCCCCGGGGCCGGCCGCTTGCACGTGCGCGAACGTGAGCAGCGGCGTGAGCACGAGGGTGCCCAGAGCCGACGGCACCAGGGCAGCCGTGGCCAGGCGCTCGACGCCGCGCTGCGGAGCTTGGATCTGGGTGCCCGCTCCCTGGAGCTGGAGGCAGAAGCAGAGGAGGAGGACGGAGAAGCCGTACACGACGGTGAACGCGGGGGGTGGGGATGCCATCGCAGCAGAGGGATGTGCTGAGAAGAAGAATGGGATCAGAACCGATCGGAAAGGTGAGGGAGGCGAATGAGCAGGGGCTGCCGAGCGATCTTATAGGACAGAAAATGGACAACGGAACGGAACGGCAGGATGGAAACGGAAACCGGCGTCACGGTGCGTGTGCCCCTGGCCCCACTATGTCAGCGACTCACTCCAACCAAGTATCCATGGCTTGCCGTGGCCCGTGTGGGTCGGTCGATCCTATCATTTGTTCCACGGAGAAAGGAGAGGGAAAGAAACACAATGCAGGACAGCTGGACAATGAAGAGAAGGTAGAGTAAATTATAAACTAATAAATAAATCTAAAAATCCCAAAAGAAAGCGCACGCAGGTGCATGCACGGCCATGGATAAGATCGAGCCCCCACGAAGCAACATCTGGGTGTTCTTTTTTTCCATTGCTTGAGCCTTTGACGGGATAGTAAATAGTCGTTCATCTGAACAAATTCATTGCATGAGCAGTGTCGACATCCTTTAGCTAGTTTTTATGAAGGCAACAGTGTCGACATCCTTAGGGATCCTTGGGGTACCGATATGTAAACCACCCATAATCCTGATCAGTCCAGCAAACAATGCAATTTCATCTCTGGACCTCAACCTCAAGTTCAAGGCTACGGCAGGAGACCCAGAGGACGATGGGACTGCAGATTAGTGGAGCTCTCGCTTTTAATGAGCTGCACGAGATGTTCCATACGTGATCAACCTGACGGCGCCATCACCGTTGTCTGGGGCCACACCAGCAGCATACATGATCGAGTTAGGATGCACCACGCACACATACATAACGGCCGGATGTTTTAGTTTTCATACAGTATACCATGGATTCATGGATGCAACTGTCTAGACGGGATCCATCGAAACATTGCTGCCATTTTCATATATTTTTTTTTATAAAAAAAGACCTTAATTCGCTGGCTTTGTTGGAATTATGCATATACCCTAAATATCGTTCTACTGTGAACTAGGAAGAGTGGCCATCATCCTTGGCCCCACCCCACCCCTGTGATAAGAAACACGTACGTACTACGTCCTTTCCTTTCCTTTTCTTTTCTTGTCTTCAATTCAACTATATTAGAACCTGTCAAATATGCACGCAGCGATTTGTTGCCTATCATCCCTGTTCACCGGAGTGTTAATAAGCGGGCTGATATTATTTTTAGTTATTTATTTAAATAAAAATATTGTTTCGATGACTGATAAGCAAATGAATAGGACGATGCGTATAGAGACGTCTATGCAGTGGACAGCAGTAGAATCGCATGTTGGTGGGCTCTCTGAAAATGGCACACGCACGATCGAGAGCTGCCCAAACGTCAGTCGTCAACTCTACTGTGCTGAGCGATACGGGCACACGACGACTGTTCAGTGCGAGCCACTTGGTACATGGCCCTGACTCCTGATAGCATATGCTGATACGCAGACTCACCACGTCTCTGTACGGTGTCTGTACCGCGTCTCTGTACCAGCATCAGCATGCCCGCCCGATCGATCGAACCATCGAATCCAATTCCAAGCAATCCAACCAACCACTCCGTCGCCTTCTCGGTTAACTGCCTAAGGCACGTGCGGGCGACAAAATGGCATATCCGGCTATCATCGGGGCACTTTCCATGGTGGGCCCGGTGGCGATTCATCCCCATGTACTCTAAAAAAAAATATACTTGTTTTATCTTTTTTGGTGCCCAGACTTGTAAGATAATAAGTCTGTTCGTATTGTTGTTTGTTCCATGGTTTACTTGACACTAAAGATTTAATTTTGGAAGGAGGATAACGTCCTAAACTTTTAGAAACGCCACCTATCAATTCTCTTACCGGTAGCCAAAATCAAAGAGGAAGCTCGCGCTTGATGCTACGGGAGCGAAACACCTTGTTAGGCACTGTTTGGAACGCAGATTTTTTTTTATTACTATGGTTTTTCTGTGAAAATGAATTATTGGTTCCTACAGAATCTTACACAATTCCGATGAAATTCCTACGCCCTTAAGATTTTGCTAGTCATATGGACATGAGATGTTTGTTCTTCTTCTCCTCCTCCTTAAAAAATATGCGGCCGCTGTGTAGGGTTGTAATGTTTCGTACCGTATGTTCTCTGGTCTAGGCCTGCTTACGTCTCTTACTTTTGTTTAATAATAAAGAACATGTCCTGTTAGTTTATACCTATGGAGACGCTCAGGTCAACCATGAAAATAATAGAAGCGATAATAAGATACAGTAAGGAAGAGGGGGAAAAAAACTATCGAGTCAAATAAAAGAAAAGAGCAATTAAACTATGCGCCCTAGTTCTTAAGCAAACATATGGAATCCAATCCAACTCGTAATCCACGTCTAGTAGTATGCAACATGACTAAGTTGGTTATTTTCAGTTAATTGAATAGTATTTCGTGAGAGAGAATAAACTGAAACAAAGGTGAAAGTAGTTCAAACGAACAGAGAACATAAACTAAAAAACTGTATTTTATTTTATTGTATTGTATTTTACAAGAGCGTCCAACAGATCTTCGAAGCATATACACATATAAATATACACACATACAAACACAAATATAAATACAAATACAAATACAAATACAAATACAAATACAGTACACACCAGGAGTACTTAAGACAAGAGTGAACTACCACAAATTAAACGCACGAGGCGACAAGTATCGAGGATCAAGTGAAGTAGTACTCCATATCCTTTTTTTTTTTACCGGCACACGGGGGCACCAAATATTTTTATCATAGAATATCCAGAACCTATCCCCCTTCTTCAGATTCAGACGGCCCAGTCACACAACTCAGGCGTGCGACCTGAGCCGCAAACAGAGCATCGGAGTTGAGGTCCGATCGTCCAGATGCTTGCGATTCCGACAGCAGCAACAGCAAACACGGCGTGCCGTGCCGCTGCTGCAGGGTATCCATGTGTTATTTTTTCTATTCAGAAGGAGGGGGGTCGGTTCTTACTTCACTTGATGTTCAGGCGCGCGACGTCGCCGCGGCCGCGGTCCAGATGCCCGTCGGCACCGATCTGGACCACGGCGGCGTCGACCCCGAGCTGCAGCAGCACGGCGGACGCGAACAGAGCCACGGTAGCCGCGAGGACGGTCGCCTTGGCGAGGCAGTTCACGAGACGACGACCCCCGCCCCCGGCGGCGCCGCGAAGGCCGACTGCCCACAGGTGCGCCAGCGAGAGCAGCGGCGTGAGCACGAGCGTGGCAAGAACCGACGGGACCAAGGCGGTCGTGGCCAGACGCTCGAGGCCGCCGCGCTGCGGAGCCGCTTCTGGCATCTTGGTGGCCGCTCCAAGGAGGTTGAGGCTGCAGCAGACGAGGAGGACGGAGAAGCCGTAGACGACGGTGAGTGCGGGTGGTGGGAAAGCCATGGCAGATCAGATCGAAGTGAAAACCGACCGGAAAGGGCAGGGAGGCGAAGGAGCAGGAAGGGGGCTGGTGATCTTATAGGACAGAAATTGGACAACGGAACGGAACGGCAGGATGGAAACCGGCGTCACGGTGCGTGTGCACCTCGGCCCCACTATGTCAGCGACTCACTACTGGTAGCATGGCGCAGGCTTTGCCGTGGCCCTGGCCCTGGCCCGTGTGGGTCGGTCGATCCTGTCATTTGTTCCACGGAGAAAGAGAGGGGAAACACACAATGCAGGAAAGCTGTCAGCTGGACAATGAGGAGGAGGAGTAAATAAAAATAAAAAAATCCCCAAAACAAAGCGCACGCAGGTGCATGCACGGCCATGAATGAAACCCTCGATGCCAAAACAGAAAGAGCCCCCACGAAGCAACATCTGGTTTACATTGCTTGAGCCTTGACGGGATAGCAGTCGTTCATCTGAACAAATCCATTTGTATGAGCAGTGTCGACATAATCCTGATCAGTCCACCTAATAAACAATGCAATTCCATCTCTATCCTCAACCGTTGAGTTCGAGGTTTCGGAAGGAGACCTGAGGAGTCATCCATCCACCAATGGGACTGCAGATTAGTGGAGCTCTCGCTTTTAATGAGCTGCACGAGATTTTCCATACGTGATCAACCTGACGGCATCACAGTTGCCGGGGGCCACGCCAGCAGCAGCCACCGTAGGAATGGATGGTCAAATAGAACACTGAACACCCGTCATGGTACCCTGATTCCACCCGGTCCAGTCCGAGTTTCCTTCTTTTCTTCAACTAGAACCTGTCAAATACGCACGCATGCAGCAGCGATTTGTGTTGCCCATCATCGTGCCCTGATTCCACCCCGGTCCAGTCCGTCCTAAATTCCCTAATTATCGGCTCATCTACCAATCTGATCTCAGTCCACAACTGAAATTTTCATTTCAGGCGTCGACACGTGGCGGGCGGCAGTAGAATACTAGATAGAATCGCATGTTGGTGGGTTCTTTGAAAATGGCTCACGTACGATCGATCCGAGAGCTGCCCATCATAACTCCATAAAAATAAAGAGCGTCAGTCGTCAAACTCTGAGATACTACGGCCGTAGCACACGACGACGTGATCGAAGCCGATCTCTCGTGTCCTGCTAAGACTGCTGTTGGCCTTTTTTTTTTGTTCGTCAGACGACTCAGTGTTACATACCCACTTGGTACTTGGCTCTGTAATCTTCGTGCTTAGCCAAGGCAATCTCAGAAGCACACACGCCTCTCTGATCCGCTCTGCGTGCCCCGATCACGATGTCGACACGCCGACGACATGCAATGCAAGCACACGGAACCTCGCTCTAGAGCCAATAAGCTCCCCCACTGGATAATTCAGCAACTATTCCGCGCAAGCTGGGTGAATTTTCGCAAGGAACGCCGAAAGGAACCAAAGTACAGTACGCCGAAAGCCCGAAATTAAACCAACGACCCTCAACAACAGTAGGTGCTTCCTCGAAACTTCCTTTTAAATTTCGTCGTTTTGAAACTCGATGGATAAGATGGAGATCGACACACGTACGTCGGACCGCGCTCGCTCGTCCGGCTTCGTCGATGCAATGCGTGCACCATGTCGATCGCTCTCATGGATGATGTCTTGTTCAACCGTGGAAGCTTGCTTGGTTTTGCCGCCGTGCGTGCTAGCTATATATACTTGCTTGGTTTTGCCGCCGTGCGTGCTAGCTATATATAACGCGACGACGAACACGTATCCTTTTCGCGTAAAATTTACGAACGCGCTCCGCCGGGAATTCGAACCTGAGACCTCACCCTCGCGCGGTACCTCCTCTACCACTCCACCCATGACTCACTTGTGTCTAGATTCGTTAGTACTTCTTCGTATTCTATACTAAACCGAGTGTAAATTGATTGTTTGAGCCACTAAACGAATTCACATGAAAAAGTTGTGAACTACAAAGTTTCATAACTTTTCGAAACCTACAACTTTCATGTAGCAAGTTTTTTCATCCGAGGTCGTTTACAAAAATTTAAATTTTAAATTTGACGCATTCAAACGTAATTTTCGATGACAATATGATTTCAAATGAAAAAGTTGTGAACTACAAAGTTTCATAACTTTTCGAAACCTACAACTTTCATGTAGCAAGGTTTTTCATCCGAGGTCGTTTACAAAAATTTAAATTTTAAATTTGACACATTCAAACGTAATTTTCGATGACAATATGATTTCAAATGAAAAAGTTGTGAACTATAAAGTTTCATAACTTTTCGAGATCTACAACTTTCATGTACAAAGTTTTTCCATCAGAGGTCGTTTACAAAAATCAAAAAAATTAACCGTACAGGTATTTACACAGGCGGTTCTCTTGCTGGGCCCACCCTATTTTTTGTACTGGCGTCATGAAATTGTGAACCGCCTGTGAAAAAAAAACAACGTGTCAGTAAAAATGATTTTTGTAGTAGTGGAAACTGGCCCTTCCATCTGTTTATATACAACCATGTTTTCTTAGTTTACATTATTCATTCCATCGGATGAACAACTCAAACAAATTTATTGACGTATTGTTTCGATGCACTTATATCCAGTGGCGGATTCAGGATGCGATCGGAGGGCTAATTATAAATATCATGATCAACAATGAAAATTTTGAAATTTTTTTTAGAGATTTAATGGAGAAATAAGTGAATTTTATAGAGATTTAATAGAGAAATGAGTAAATTTTGAAGAAATTTAATGGAGAAAGAAGTGATATATATATAATGGAGAAAGGAGTGGCCCCCTGGATCCACCCCTGCTTATATCCACCTCAGCCCATGTTTGGAGTGGAACTGAGTTTCAATTTCATTTCATCTCAATCCACTTCAACCTTCGTGGATCGAGATAGCTAAACAAGCCCTAACTTGTGGTTTGTTCAGCCAACTAAACAGGCCCAAGTTAGCTCCATGGAGTCTGGACAGGGGAAGACAGCCAACCAAACAACCCCACAGGCATTCCACACGGAGGTGTCTAAGAGCATCTCCAACGGTTTTTGCATATTTTAATCGGCAAATTTGAGAGTTTGCCAAGTCCCAAATAAATATGACAAAGATAAAAAGAGTCAATCTCCAACGGTTTGACAAAACTGACTTGACAATTAACAAAATTGACTTGACAATTATCAAAATTGTAGAAATTGTTGCGGCGATTACCAAAATTGGTCGAGCGCAGAAAATGCCAAGCGCGATCCGCTAGGCATATATGCCAATCCTTTTCAGGAAATTGCCAAGTTAACAAAAATGCAAAGTCTATTTGGCAAACCATTGGATAGAAGTTTTTTTTAGACTTTTTTAAAAAACAAGAATGCAAAACCCATTTGCAAAACTGCTGGAGATGCTCTAACCTATGTCATCCCATATGAAGGTATTGTGCAAAAGTTTAAAAGCTACGAATATAGATGGAAAAAAATATCAAACGTAATTAGTAAACCGACTGCATCTGGATAGAGGCTACGGAATACATGTGAGTTATGTTAGAAACTGAATGAACAAAGAGAAACTGCAAAGATCAGTAATAATGTTGTTAGTTACTATAAGTAGTAAACATATGTGCTTCATATGGTTATATATCCCTGGCAGAAGTAGAGGGGTACTTCTAAAGCTTTAGTCCAAAACAAGCTTTTAAAAAAAAAAGCAGTCCAAATAGAATCCTACCATCCACACTATATATCCCCTCTACTGCCTTTCCAGTTTCCACATGGATGGGCCACCAAAGTCCTCGAACCATTTGGCTGCTACTACTTGCCCTGTTGATTGATTGGTGATTGCTAGTTTATCGCGGATATAGTGGCGGACAAAAGCAAACAGGCCGGCTGCTGGACTCTTTTTGGACCGAGGGTTTTTTAGTACAGTACGAGACTTTGACCTTCTTGATTCCTGAGGGGCCGCATGACTGGCCGTTTCTGATCGTGTACACTTGACGTCTCCATGTGCCTTGCTCACATTCCACATCTCGAGTCTGAATCAGTTCTCAGAATTTTGGATTCAGCACAAGCGGAGCCTTATTTACTTTTATCAGCTGTTTTTTTTTACCATAAAAAATGTCTATCAAGAAAAGTGAGGGCAAAAATGGATGGCATGAGGATGAAGAAATGGCATCATATCAAGCTTTTAGAGGAGAGGAGTACTGTACGTTTCTTTCCTCCGTTCTGCCGCCTCCGTCGATCCGATCGGCTGTCGTGCAACAGCCAGAGAAGACAGGACTGTGTCGGCGCCGCTTTGCATCTCGTTTGCATTGCTGGCTTTGCATTGATGATGCTTCCGCCGTCGACCGTCGTGTCCTGTGTCCATTTCCATGCCCCTGGTGGTCATGCAATTTTGGAGTAGGACAAAAAGGCAGGCCAGGACTCCCTACCTCAATTATGGAAGTATTTATGGGACCATTTATGGGCCCATGGAAAAGTCGGCCGAGGCGGCGGGCGGCGACACGGCGAACACAGATCGAGTGCAATAGCATCTGCAGCGCGCACGCGGTGCACCCACCCTGCCACCCATATGACCCATGCATGATCAACTCTTGTCGAAATTTCCCGTCCTTCATTCTTCGTTGAATTTCGACCGCATATACCAAACTTGTCATCTTTTTTTCTTTTTGTCTTTTTTGAACATGTGTCATCAAACATGTCATGTAATAATCGCATTTATTTTTGGTCCCGTTGCTTTGTCTGCGGTTCGTCACCCATGCCCCGTTTGAACGCAGGTTCAGGATATCAGGCGCGACGCCCCTATAAAAAGCGCGCGGCGCGGCTACACATCTTCTCACAATCTCTCGGCGCGGCACTCCGTACGTACGTGGAGGTGGAGCACACGCACAAGCAAAGCTTCACAGACCACTTGAGGGCTGTCGTCTCGCTCCAACGCAAAGCATATGCCATCAAGCTAGTCCGGCCGGCAGCTGGTGACGTACGACTCCATCGTCTGCCTGCCTGGCTACCTACTACTGTACGTACAACAACTCTACAAGGAGTTGACGATCAGACAGGCACAAGGACTATTCGATCGTCCAGTGGTGATGTGCGTGTGCTGCGCCACTAATTAATACTTAATCCGTTTCAAATTATAGTTGGTTTGATTTTTTCAACCCTAAGTTTGATCACTCGTCTTATTCAAATTTTTATACGAAATATCATTTCTTTTGGTGTGACTTACTTATTTAATGAATAGTCTATATGAATGACTTAAATTTAATTATATTTATATAATTTTTTTTTGAATAAAACGAGTGGTTAAAGTTGAGGTTGAAGAAGTCAAACGAACTATAAGTACTAGTTAAAAGGACACGGGTCCGTTATCAAGGACGAAGATGCGTACCGGTACATTCTCCCTTCAAATAAAGCCAAGATGCGTGTACCTCAACCATCTGGTCCACTCCAGGGCTCAGTCCAAGAGAGTACTAATAAGTACCCAAAAATAAAAAAGAGAGGAGGGCATGTACGCAGCAGCAAAGCTTTAAGGATTTTTTTTCCAGAGACAGGTGCGCTCAATCTGTATTATTTAAATTATTTCTCTGACTAAATTTATTAGCTAGGTTACGTAATTAATCAGTAATGTTATATGATCTCTGTTTGGTAGGGAGGATAGATCTGATTCTATAACACTATTCTATCTAGTGTGACATGTCCGTGGTGCGCCGTTGTGACCTTTGGCTTTTTCTCGATCTTGATGCACAAGATGTGTAAACATTTTACGTATTATTCGAGATTGTTTTTAATCTATGCATTGGCCTTTTCATTTCTTATCCAAGCGAGGATCATATTGTAAGATTTTGTTTTAGAACATCTTATAACCTCGATTTGTTCGGGGTATGAAGCTTTAACATAACAGACAGACATAGATTAAGCCACAGTAAGAATTTTTTTTTTCTGAATGGCGAAAAACTTAGGACATGTTTGGTTACAACCCCTAAAGTTTAACCACTAAATTTAGGTGATTTTAGTCCATAAAGTGTCAAACAACCCCCTAAAGTTTAGTTGATCTTTAGGGGGCATTTTAGGGGTTGTTTGACACTTTATGGACTAAAATCACCTAACTTTAGTGACTAAACTTTACGAGGCTGTAACCAACCCCTTATTTACGCCACCAGCTTTTATAATAGAACAATAGGAATTCAATTTCGCTTCTACAAAAAGCACGAAAGCCCCTCCAGCAAGAAATGTACTGTATGTTGCTAGCAGCCTCAAGTTGCACTTTTATTGGCCCTCGCATGGCACGGCATGTTAAACTAAGTACCCATTTTACATAGCACAAAGCATAAACAACTTGGTAAATTCAGTCAGACGTGCCCAGACGCTTCTTTCGTTAAACGTTCCTTGCTCACTAAGGTTTGTCTTATGTCTTAGAGTTTTTTTTTGCAGATAATTGTGAGGTAAATTAGGCCGGCCGGCCCATGTCAGTGCATTGTTGAACGTTGAACCAAACCAATGGCCAATGGGCGACTTTCACTTCTATCGTTTGCCTTTGATTTTTCGTCTTTGGTTGAAAAGTAAGGGCCCTTCCTTTCGTCCTCCCCGCTGGAGTATGGCATGGCGCGCGCCGCTCATCTTTGACCATTCAAAAGTGACAATTACTGTTGGATTTTGGAGCTAGCCAAAATAAAATCCGTCCCTAATGTGCCTCCAGATCGATGAGGAAACGAATGAAGACCCAAAACAATGCAAGTGCAGATCATGCCCCGTAGTAACTTCAATTGGGGTGGGCGGCGGTGAAAAGAATTTCGCCGGTCACTTCGTGAATCATACAGGACCAGTATTTGCTTATGATTACCAAGAACTGGTCTGCAATACACACTGCTACAGAATCGGCAATCACTGCCGGCCCATCACTGTCGGTTGTATTTGGACCGGCAGTGATGCCTCTTCACTGCCGGTTCTGTCTCTGACAGACCCCTAATTATCGGGGGTTGGGGCAGAACCGACAGTGATGTCTCTCTGCCGTATCACTGCCGGTTCAAGCCACGAACCGGCAGTGATAAGGCGATTCATTGCCGGTTCGTGGCTTGAACCGGCAGTGATACGGCTAGGTTTTTATTTAAGCAGGCACTGGCGCGCTCCGAAATGTTCAGACGCGCGTCAGTGCCCACTCAGCCGCCGCTCCACGCCCTCCACGCCGCCGCAGCACGCCGCCGCCGCCATAGCACGCCGCCTCCGTTCCACGCCGCCGCTGCCGCATGAAGGCCGCAGGAGGACGGCGCTCCACGCCACCGTCCTCGCCACGGTGAAGGCTGCAGGAGGACGGACCTTCCTCCATGACGCCCGTCCACCTCCCTCCACGGTACCATGGTGTTCGACGAAATGCCTATTTGAGATGTTATTTGATATGTTATATGAAATTTAATATGGATGATATATAGATTTGATAGATAGATAGGTAGAGATAAATAGATAGAGAGATAGATAGATAGAGAGGGATAGATAATCTTAGTATATGCTATTTGATATGTGATATGAAATTTAATATAGATATAGATAGATAGGTAGAGATAGATTGAGAGATAGATAGATAGAGAGGGATAAATAATCTTAGTATATGCTATTTGATATGTGATATGAAATTAATATAGATATAGATAGATAGGTAGAGATAGATTGAGAGATATATAGATAGAGATGGATAGATAATCTTAGTATATGCTATTTGATATGTGATATGAAATTTAATATAGATATAGATATATAGGTAGAGATAGATAGAGAGATAGATAGATAGATAGATGAAATATAACCTGAGTATATGTGATTTAATATATAGATGGTTGGATGTCGTAATCTCCTACCACCGGAGGAAATTGGTTGGAATGGTTATTGTACTTGGATGGGTTTCGATCCGGTATTCCCGCTAGCCCCACGGGATTTCCCAAACATAGTAAGTTAGTCAAAATATGTTTCATATGTACGACTAGATCATCCAAGTTATTAATTAACATGTCTTATATGTAATGTAGATGATTGATCCAGTTGTTTGGGTTAAATCAACACTCGCCTATTTTGGGGTTGACAATGTGAATGTTCAGATTAATCATGTAAACAATGGTCCAGAACTCCAATGTTGTATTTCATTTTCAATTGCCGTTAGGATGGGTCATGGTCGTGGTCGTGGTAGTGGTCGTGGCTGCGGTGGTTATGGCGGGCGCAATGTGTTACAAATCTCAGAGGTAGGAATACAGACAAGCCAGCGGGGTGTTGCTATTAAGTATGCCGTCTATGCTTGTGCTGTCACGCTCTCAAGAAATGAGATCACACTTCCTACTCTGTCTTCAGTGAAGATTGAAGCTATTAATCACAACATGTATCATGATATTCGGGGTTTATGTGCACGAATGGCTCAGAACTCACCAAAGATAAGTTTAAGACTCATAACTTATACCTAGATTTGTTGTTATATGTTGTCAATATTGCTCTTATAATTAACCCTATACTTATAGGTAGAGCAGTATGACATGACCTACGCAGGGTGTAATTTTGAAGCCATTCTGAACCAAGTAATGGATCCATTGGGTTATGACTGACAATATGCTGATGAAGAGCCAACACTAACTACTGCAGACTTTCAAGCAAAGTTGGTTGCGACTAAGAAGGGAAACCCACCAACTACTCGACCACCGTTAAACGTAGTTAGTACACCATGTGCTCGTAAGTGTGAAGCAACAGAGAGTGTACTATTTAATACGTTGTTGTTTATCAATGATATTATTGGTTACAAGATAGGTGACTTACACTTCTCCGATTTGGTAGTACTAAATCGTTAAACTATTGTAATGTATAATAAGTTTAAGACACATCTATGAATTTCTGTAATATAAATGTTGATGGTTTCTGTAATATAATGTTGATGGTTTCTGTAATATAATGTTAATGGTTTCTGTAATAAATGTAAATTATAAAAATTAAATCACTGCCAGATCACTTAGAATCGGCAGTGATATCCTACATTCACTGTCGGTTGGTTAAATGAACTCGCAATGATGCTTGAGTCATCACTGCCGGTTTGGCATAACCGGCAGTGATGGCTTGACCTCATCACTGCCGAATTGTCAGTGCCGGTTCAAAAACCGCCACTGAAAGGGGATTTTGAACCGGCACTGTTTTGATGTTCTGTAGTAGTGACACTACAGCTATAGTGGTCTCCAAGCTCCAGTTCCAGTCTACTGACATTAACCCACCAGGCCCAAACAAGGCAGTTAGCCAAAAGAAGAAGAAACTGGTTTATTTGATGAATGGAATGCTGTCATTTTGTACATGGCGTTGGCGATGGCGATTGATAAACAGTCGACTCCTGGTGAGCAGCGGCGATGGACGACGACCATTATTATAACTTATATATAAGTGATCCACTCACTAGTTGGAGTACTCCTAGAAGTCTCATATCAAAGCTACAATTAGCTGTTCTTTGATGATTTCTTCATATGGCCAGGCAGGCAGGGCTGCAGGAGGACAACACACGGTCTTCTAATCTTGGCACGCCAGTCTCGGTCTCGCCGACGGGAGTCCGGGCAGCGGCACATCGAAGACTCCGGCGTGACTCGTGGGCTTGTTAGCTAGATTCTGGTCAAAGCTAGATCAGGATCTACTGAGCAGAGCAGAGGAATGGTCAGGAAATCAGACTAGACCCCCACACCCATCCATGATCCATCTGCAAGGAGCACCTCACGGCCGCGAGCCGCCGGTGAAGAACCAGAAGGCGATAAGGGCCACGGTGAGCACAGCAAGAACGGCCGATACAATGGTGCAGGCGAAGCAAGCGACCCTCCGTGCCGCCCCGGGGGCCGGCGGCACGGCCGCCGGCGCCGGCGCCACCTGGAGCTGCAGGAGGAGGATGCCCATGATGAACGCGAGCGGGAGCGTGGAGATGAGCACGGCGACGGCGGCCTCGAGGACGGGGCTGAGCGGCTTGGCCCCGTCCAAGAACTCGAGCAGCGGCTTCAGGATGTAGGCGATGCCCACCGCAACGCAGACCGCGAACTGCCCGGCGTCCTTGAGGTTCGCCATCGCCACGCCACGCCAGCTGCTTACTCCTCCTCCTCCTCCTACGAAACAGGCGGTGAGAGCAGAGACGGGGTCAGCCGCTCGACCGGCCGGCCGGGAGGAAGAAGAGGGCTCAGTTTTGAAAAAGGCAAACTCCGTTGAGGAGAGATTAGAGGAGCGAAGATGGTGAGATTATTTACCTCGAGGCTCGAGAACAAGAAGCTTGAGCAGAGTACAGAAGTTCAATAGCCAAATACTAGAAAGAGGGCGCGCGCAGGTGCCTAGCAGCCGACGAGCGACGATATGCGAATTTTTGAGGTGAGTCTGTCGGGACCGCCATGATATAGGCCCCTAGTGTTACTTTGGGCTGTTTGTTTTCCCGCTAAAGTTTAAACCCCCTGTCATATCCAATATTTTAATCTTAATTTGGTATATTAAATATATATATTAATTACAAAACTAATTATGTATGTTGAGGATAATTTACAAGATAAATTTATTATATCTAACTAGTCCATGGTGTAACAATATAGTGCTATCGTAAATATATGTTAATAATAAATTAATAAATTCATAAGTCTTATTTAATTTGTCTCACTAATTAGTCTTTTTTCTCTTTTTTTTTGTGACTAGTCTATTATTTTTCTTGTGATGATCTAATTAGTCTACTCTTGTACAACTATTTTTATTTTTTTTGGGAATTGTACAACTAATTTTATAATAATTAGTTTATGTTTAGTCATTGTAGTTATTATTTAAACATCCAATATAACATTGACTAAACTTTAGGCCCGTAAATCTAAACACCCTTCTTACTCAGTTACGGCTCGTGTGTCCGAATTACTGCTGGCCGGCACGAGGTCAAGGACTCAAGCATTTATTTATTTTTTATAAAAAAGGGACTTAAGCTAAAATAGCGGAGGTATATTTAAATAATTATGCGTTTTGCTACCGAAGACAAAATATATCAAATTGTATTTTAATTCAATACAAGTTTAATATAACATTGTTATTTACTGTTAGCATTGACTTATATTATTGATGTTTTTTTCTCGAAAACGCAAAAGATCTGTGTGCCATTGTATTAAGTAGAAAAAATTAAAAATACAGACAAAACGCTTCTACCGAGCGTCAAAGAAGATCGACCAAAAACAACTGTAGCTAGACCATTCTAGCAAAGATCTCAAGTTTAAATATTACATAAAAGGCAGACAATTAAGACTGACATAGTGGTACGACCTAGGAGATAGCCTTGCGCCTTCCCGGTTGCCTAAGGGCATGACCGATGCAAACCAACAAGAACTGTGGTTTCACTTAAAGTTGTGTGCCACATAACTATACCAATGGTTTAGGACTCTAGTCTCGCAATGCAGACGCTACCACCTATCAAATACCGGTCCTGTCATCTGACAGATTATCGATTCATGAGAGATTCATGAGACATGCTTTTGACAAAAACACGTCACAGAGTTGTAGCTTTTTGCCTCCAACCCGCGTTTGGATAGTAGCTTCTCGCTTTTGTCAGGTGAAGATGTTGTCTCCTCTGTGGAAGCGGACGTATAACTTGGGCCATACAACCATGGTGTAGCGTTGAGCAAACCCTAAACACGCCCTTTTCACCATCTAGGAAGAGCGCGTCCAATGCTTCGACATTGAAAGTGGTCAGGTTGTCCTCAAAGATCTTGTTAAAGGCCTTTGACTACTAAGTGGATGACATATTATTGATGTGTCATAATCAATATTTGAAAATAAAACATAAATAGATATATACCATTCACGTTATCATATTTGGCTATTTGCTAGTAACATATATAATATTATGGTGAAATATATGTTAACAGGGCAATGTTATGGTACACCCTTTATCTCCTAAGAGGTAATATCTCAAATAAATCTGAACCATCAATTTTTTAGATTTTTAGATTAATTATTTAATTGAAAAAAAAAATATTCTCAAATCCCTTTGATTAAGGAGATACGAATGGACATGCAGTTCCATCCTTTTTTATGTTGGCCGTATCTTTTTTCCTTTTATGCGACTCAACTAATAAAAAATTATATTACACAAACTTTATTGATTTAACATATATTACACAATAACACATTATATAAACGAAGAGTACGAACGAACCTTTCCTCTAGAACACTGTAGCAACAAGACGGTTTACATGAAATAAAACATTTGCTTGTGGCTCTGTTTTTCGCTTTCTTGGCATAAGGTGGCCACACGATTATCTGTTACATGGTGACTTAAATTCTACTCCCTCCATACCAAATTATAAGACGTTCCAAGAATCTTGAAGAGTCAAATTATCTCAAGTTTGACCAAGAATTATAGAGAAAATTATAAAGATTTATGATATTAAATAGACATGTTATGAAAATATAATTGATAACAAATCTAATAATACTTAGTTGACATTATAAATGTTATTATATTGATATATAACTTTAGTCAAAGTTGAGATAGTTTGACTCTCCAAGATTCTTGAAACGTCTTATAATTTGGAACGGAGAGAGTACTTGCAAATTTGCAATAGGAGTCAACATAAATATGTTATTAGGACTTCTAGTTTGGTTAGAACCTTGTGTAGAATCCTATTAGCAGTAGGACTCCTACTTTACATATGTCTATAGGGGTAGAGGCCATAAACATCAACGAAGCCAACATAAGGATCTTATTCATATATCTTGTAAGGGAACATATGCTATAGAAACCAGGTTCCTGTGGAAACTATGAAAACTCGCACGTGGATCGTTGGATCTAAATCCGATGGTGGGAGAGATTAGCAATTAACCCCTCCCACAGTGTGGGCACGTGTTAATCTCTCCCACACTGTGGGAGGGGTTAATTTCTAATCTCTCCTAATCTCTCCCACCATCGAATTTAGATCCAACGATCCACGTGCGAGTTTTCATAGTTTCTATGGGAATCTGGTTTCCATAGTGTCGGTGTTATGAACCCAGGGGGTCAAGACCACCGGTTAGTAAATTTGTATATTACGTGCTCCCTCTCCCAGACGTGATGCAAGAAGAACACAAGATTTATCCTGGTTCGGGCAAAGAAGGCCCTACGTCCAGCGGGGGAGGATGGATTGTATTATCTTGCACCGAAGTGCTCGTACAGGGGGGTACAAGCAGGTTTACACGGGGGTGCCCACGATGAGCTGAGGCCTAGGGTTAGCAGGGCTATCCTAGGAGAGTCGGTTGACAGCTTGAGACGTCGATCAAGCAGTCGGGTGTGGAGTGGTGTTTGCGAATGCGCATGCCGATGCCGATACGAATGCCGATGCGCATGCCGATACAAGTGCGCATGCCTTAGCCGATACGAATGGGCCTCTCTTTCTTCTATCCCGGCGTCCCCTTTTATAGATCAAGGGGAGGTACGGGAGTACAGAGTCCTAAACTGTAGCGGCATGGGAGGCGTGTCCGTGGCGCCATGCTAGTGAAGGGACGTCGATCGCTGTAGCGGCGTGGCCTTCCCGTCCTTCCGGTGCTCCAGGGCATGGTGATGGCAGACTGGACGCTGCCGAACGTTATGGCGCAGTGTGGTTGGCCTTCTGTAGACGGGTACGAGTCCCACAGTTGACGCGGGACAGATTGGATGGGAGCCATGCCAGAGTGGTTGGGGACGGTGGTCAAGCCCCCCGATCGAGGGGGGGGGGTCGAGGCCAGCGTGACCCTGTCGTATCCTTGAAGACATGGTCGAGGGCTGCCCCGTTCATGGCTCGAGGGGGTGCTTCTGGATTCCGTACCTGCAACGTGGCTACAGTGGTGGCACGGTCAACGGAGGTCCAGGGCATGGGCGGTGAGTTGATGGATTTGACTGCGGTAGTGGGCGCCCATGGCATTAGGCGGGGGCAGGTTGGCGCATCGGATCCCCTTTACCCCATACCGGGAGTAGGTAAGTCGGTCGAGCTTCCTACTCAGGGGTCGTTCGTTCGACCCCCTGCCCGTCATTCGAGGGGTCGAGGCAGAGGGGTCATTCGTACGACCCCTGTCCGTCAATCGGGGTCGAGGCGGAGGCGGAGGGGTCGTTCGTTCGACCCCTGTCCATAAGTCGAGGTAGAGGCAGGGGGTCGTTCGTTCGACCCCTATCCATAAGTCGAGGTAGAGGCGGGGGGTCATTCGTTCGACCCCCGTCCGTCTGCTTTTCTTGTAATGGGCCGGCCCACGACTAGTTGCTGTTGTCGGCGAGGGAGGCCTTTGTGTAATGGGCCCTCCTCCATTGACTTGAACGGCTGATCGGATCTTGTCTTAAAAATGGTTGATATGTTGAGCGTTAGTTTATCGCAGGTTTAGGGCACACCTTACCTTTGTACCCGACACATAGCATACGCTCCCATCTTGTAAAGAGTTTAGACGAAGGCAAATATTTGGCAACCACCGTACCTGAAATCTGTACAAATATTAATATATGTATATGTATTAGTTGAAAGGATCAAGATGCACAAGCATAAGATGTGAATTGGACTTCTCTAAAAATTCTTGCAATAATTAACTCCTAAACTTAGTCCAATCATCCCTAGTGTCTAAATATATTGTATATTGATTCTACAATACAAGAGTTTTAGCAACCTAGGTTTCAATCCTACTCTACTATGGAAATTCTATGAATGTAAATAAAAGAATTAAATTAATGTAAAGAGAGAGAAGAATCACGACAATATTTTGCCGAGGTATCGAAGAGGAGACACTATCCCTAGTCCTTGTTGGAGCACCCACGCAAGGGTATCGTTCTCTATTGATCCACATAAGGATCAAGTGCTCTCTATGAGATGATTCTTTGTCACTCCGGCACGATAAATCACTCACAATTGTTCACAAGATGAGTTGGGTCGTCCACAAGCTTCACCAGATGATCACCACACTCCCAATCTCTACAAAACCGTTTAGGTGACGTCGATCACTAAGAGTAACGAGCACAATCTCTCACTTGTCCCGGCCAAGCCTAATGAGATCGATGGATGCACACTTGCTACTCCCTATGCACTTATGAGGTCATTAATCTTAGATTAACAAATTAGAATCTCCTCAATAGGATCTTGCACTTCTTTGCACACGAGTGTATTTACTTAGCTGAACAAATAGGCAAGAGAGCTAGAGTGGATGAGTTGGGCGAGTATAAATACCCCCACTCTCTAGACTAGCCATTTGGAAAATTTCTACTTTTTCCCGAGTGCTCCGGACCAAACCATTAGGGGTGGTTTGGACCATTTTCTTAGGTTCCAACGCTCACGGTCAACACAATATTCAAACTATGCTGAACTCAACCATTGGGGGTCCGGACCCTCATCATTGGTCTGGACCTAGGGTTTGGACCTAGCCTAGAGCTAGAAGAACACTCTAGAACCTCTATGCATAAACTCCAAACTCATCACTATTGGTCCAAATCCCTGGCCTGAACTCAGTTTGAAGCAAGAAACCCTCTCTACAACCTCTCTAGAAAGCTTTGGACCCTCATCACCATTGGTTCTAATGCTCATTGTTCATAGGGTTGGAATGCTCTTGAGCAAACAATAGGGAACTAGACCCTAGACCATGGGTCCGGACCACATGGTCTAGAGCATGCCTCATGCTGAGAAGCACCCTAGTGAGAGTCCCCATGTGTTTTGGTTTTGAGTAATTGATGAAACCCACTTAAGTACTAACCTTGGATCTCTAAGTGTGAATCTTGAGATAGGTTGGTACATGCCATGTGATGGAGCACGGTGGATCAAGTGGATGGCACAAGCTCTAGCATGGTGGTGGAAAGGAAAATGGTGTGAAGGCAAAGGTGAATGCTAGGAATCATTTTCGGTTTGGTGATCAAGACATCATAGAGGATGTGATCACGTTTAGGATAGATAGCCGTACTATCAAGGAGGGAGCTCTTAAGTATGATTACGATTATCATGTGCCACTAGGTTCATATGCATTGCATTAAAATCAATTGAACTAGTGAAACAACCAACTAATTCCAATATAAATGTGAACTAAAAGCTAACACACGTGCACAAGTGTTGAGATCACTTAGTGTTGGCTCTTGGAAGCTTGGAAGAAGTTGGAGTGAAGTTGGCAGCCCAAAAGAGCTTCGGACAGGGGTCCGGACGCAGGGTGTGTGGCTGGTCTAGACCATCGGAGATGGGTCCGGAGGCATACCCTAGTTGGCTCGGCTGAAGAGAGGCATCCAGACACTATTGATGGTCCGGACGCAGGGCACCAGATGTGCGTTCGGAGTCCTGGCACTCTTTGGTGCTCTCTGTGTAAAACACACCAGACGCAAGTGATGGTCCAGTTGAGGCTTCGGACTCGCGTCCGGAGATGCTGCGAGCTCTCGGTTGCTCTCGGGTGCTCGGGAATTTATTTCCGGACGCTCGGCGCAGTGAGTCCGGACGTAGGCTACAGTAGCATCCGGGGACGCGTGGAAAGATGTGGCGCAAGTGGGAAGAGAGCCATTTGAATTGGCAGCTGACCGGACGCAGGCGCGTTGGTCCGGACTGCGCGTTGCGCGCGATCGGAGGCTGCGTCCGGAGGTGGAAACAGAGGCCCTGTTTGTGCTATGTGGGGGCATCCAGACGCTGTTGATGGTCCGGACCCCCACTGTTTCTTGCGTCCGGAGGTGGCGCAGAAAGTGTTTTTCAGTGGAAAAACGGCTAGTTGTGTGAGTGGGCTATATAAGGTGATATGGCCGGACCTATGGGCAACTTCTTGCACATTCTCATCACTCACACTCTTGTGTTCATTTGTGAGAAGCCCACCACTCATCCCTCTCAACATATTTGACATATTCATGAGAGATTGAGTGAATCCAAGTGCATTGCTCATTGATTGCATTCTAGTGACACTTGGTGATCGTCGTCATCGCGAAGCTCTTGTTATTCTTGAAGGTTGCCACCTCCTAGACGGCTTGGTGCGATGAGGATCGTTGAGCGAAGGAAGGCGATTGTCTCCGGCTCCGATCGGTGGATTGTGAGGGGTTCTTGAACCTACCCCACGGGAGATTCGCGAAAGGTATCTCTAGTGGATTCCGCATAGCTTGTGGATCCCCATCTTGTGTTGGTTGTGCGGCACTCGGTGACGAGTTTGGCTTGTGATTGCCAATTAGCGCATGAACCTCCAAGTGGGTGTATCACTACAACGAGGACTAGCTTGTTGGCAAACAAGTGAACCTCGGTAAAAAATATTGTGTCTCATTGTCTCTCTACCGAGGATTCATCTTGTGATTGATTGGTTATCTCTTTGCTACTCTCCACGTTGGTATAACCTTCCTACTCTAGCTTTGCATTGCATTCTTTACATTCTTGCAAAGTAGAGCCTGTAGCTTAGCTTGTGTAGCTTAGTCTAGCATCACTAGTTATCTAGCTCTTGTGTGTGACATAGAATATATCTTGCTAGTAACTAGAATTGGTAGGTGGCTTGCCTAACCATAGAGCTAGAGTAAACTTGCTTAAAGTCGTGTTTTATTCTAACAAGTTTGCTTAAGTGTTGTTGTAGATTTTTTAATAGGCTATTCACCCCCTCTAGCCATATCTAGACCTTTCACCTGGTACTGCCATGTACCCTCCAAACTAAGGCTCATTGGTTTGGGCCACACTGTACACCATGGTATAGACCACAAATGAGCCTCAAAATGACATACAATTCAAACACAATGTGAATGGGAGTTGATTCATATGATCTTTGGGCCATTCCTGAGCTACCTATTGTGGGTTATAGTACCTAGGTACCCATGGCATACTACATGTACCGCATCATGATGGATGGTCCACCCCACAACATCAAAGCGAGCAGCGCACGACACTTCGTAGCGTACACCGCAAGACTACAAGATAGTACCAAATAGGATATTCTGCATGTAATCCTACCTCTCTAAAGTATATAAGGAGAGACAGGGGTCCCCTAGGGGATATGTCATATCTCTTCTAATATCAATACAATCCATCAGAACATATGATGTAGGATTTTATGTCTCAATAATGACCTAAACCTGTCTAAAATTTTGTGTCTTGGTGCTTGTATTACCATATTGTTCTTGATCTCGCACATCTCCTCTGATCACTCTACAATCATGGGGATTAAAGATGACAATGGGTCGGGTTTGGGGCGGGTGCAGCTATATAAATGGCCATGCAGCCCGAGGCAAGACAATTTGGCCTGACACGAGCATGGCCCGACATGGGTTAGCAGGCCGTGCCTGGGCCGTCACTTAGGACCACGGGAGGGCCCGGCCCAGCCTGGCCTTTTAGCTGAGGCACGGCAGCGGCCCGACCACTCCTCCATTCCCCCGACAGACACCAATTGGGTCATACATAAACAAATCACCGGCGCCCCTTCCCAACCCTATCGCGTCTCTCGCCTCATCAGCCGCCTCACCATCTTCTTCCCCCGTCTTTCCGTCTCTCGTAGCTGGTTGCCTCGCCAGCCACCTCGCCGTCTTCATCCCCCACTCTGGTGATGGCCGCCTACCGCCCCCGCCGCCGCTGGTGTTATGTCCTCCCCACCCCCTCCCCTCCATGGATCCCTCTCTCTCTCTTGTTCTTTCCCATCCCCTCTCCATATATCCCTTCTAGAGCTCGGTGAGGGAGGAGTTCATCGTCCCTCCGCCGCCGGTCGTCGTCCTTGGGCTGTCGGGCGGCACAACACGTTCAACAGACCGTGCTCATCAGGCCAGCACGACACGTTTTCTGGCCCGTAGTCTTGTGCTAGGTCCGAATGCTCGGCACGAGCAGGACGCCGGCCTGGCACGGCGTGCTATGCCGGCCCGACGCCCTACGTGCCGTGCGTTTGTCGTGCTCGTGCCGTGTTGAGCCGGGCCGACACGATGGCCATCTATAGGTGCAGCATCCACAGACCCTCCCCTGAAACCCACCAAAAAGCCCACACCCACACCCGCACCCAACCTCTAATTCGGGTGAAAATCCGCCCCGCCCCCGAACCCGATGGGGACCCGAAACCGGAGTTTTAGCAACACAATAATTTGAAAAGGTTAATATATTAACTGTATAAGTACATCCAATCATTCAAATATCAACCTAAATACAAGATCAATATTCAATAACCTATAATTTAATTTTAATAGTTAGCCACAATAAGGTTGATGCAATATTTTATAAATAAGTTCGGGTCCCCGAACCCGTAGACCCGCGGGGGCAAAGTAGACCCGCACCCGCACCCGTCGAGTCCAAAACCCACGGGGACCCACCCCAAACCTGACCCGCTGCCATCTTTAATGGTGATCCTATTGACACAAAAAGCGTTGAATCTGCGAACACGTCGGGCTTATACCCAAATTTGATATCCAAGGTGTGCCAATCGATTTGACCAGTTAATCAACAAGGACGATAACTAGAACAAAGCTGAACGAGACGACGACGATGCGCCCAGACGTCAAGGCTCTGATTTGCTCAAAACGCGGAACTTGCAAAGTTGACGGAGATCTTATAGATGCAGCCCGTCGAGACTTCGTAAGAACTCGTAGATGAACTAGAACTAATGCGATTAAAGTAGATTTGCTGGAAAAAGTAGATGAAACGTAATTGACTTATTTGATTGATTGTATATATTTTTCACACCACCCTTCGGTACATATTTATACCCCAGCAGGAGTAGTTGTAAACAGACACGACTCATACCTAAACAAAACTCCTATTTTTAAGGAAATAAACGACTCGTGCAAGAGTCAGACTCAAACTATAATAATAATACCAGCATAAAATCACCACTTTCCATATCCGTCCTTCTTACGATGAAACCTTCCGTCGGCAGACTTCTTCCAATCTGCAACCCTCTTTTATTACCATCAATAGCTTTCGGCTGACGTTAGCCACATCATCCTGCATCCATCAGCAACATCTTCCTATCGGCAATACCCTTCTGCCTTCATCGGCAACACCTTCCTATTGGCAAGTATCTTTTCCTTTTTTCCTTGACGTTTCTTCAATCAAACTCACCATTGGCGATTTCCTTTGCTTCCATCGGTAATCTGACCGGTAGTATCTTGATGCCGATGGGGAACAATGAGTATCTCCCTGCCGATTAGCGCATTAGGTTCATATTGACCCGTACAAAAAACGGTGTCAACACATGCCCCCCAATTTCGGAGTATAAAATATCTTATGAACCAAAATTTTCTCTACTATATTCTTTCCCTCCAAAATTCCTGTGCCATCACCTCGATTATTGCGCACAATCATTACAAATTACCAATAGCCCCCATAACTGTAGCACCAACAACCAAAATTCCTCGATCGCCGTGCAAACTCATTACCACATCCTTTCATATCTTTGCTCAGTCAAAAGGAAAATTCGAAAACGCCCCTTGACCTAGGCTTATAAAGACCACTGTCCGTTCTTCTTTTCACCCTGAGTTCATACCTTCATCCCCCATTTCACCGGCACTCCCGAAGAAAACTCTGACAACATTCAATCGGCGACTCCTTCTTCCATCCGAAGGCGCAAATCCTGCAAGAACTCTTTCATCCTGATGGCGATCAGCTTCAACGTCCCTGTGGTAAATTTCTTCCCTTCTCGCTTCACACGTTGCAGTTTTCCCTCTCTGCACTATTTCGTGATCTCTTTTCCTCTTTGTTCTTTGCTTTCTGAATCTAGGAAATGCGCAACAGAATAGTTATCCCTATCGATCAAGCACACCTTTACTGTCTAGGTCCGATGGGGGATACTGATCCAACCGAAATCATCAATGCGGAAAACCAACCGCGTCCCTTTTAGAGCTACACATTTCAATCTATGGTTATGGACAGACATTTTCCGTTCTTGGCCCAAACCCACCAAAGGGTGGAAAAATTGGTACCTCAGGATGGTCAGGACACAACAAGTCTACTGGGCAGAACACAACTTAGATTAATGTATCAAACTATCCCTTGCTGATATGGCCAAGAATGAGAACATGATGATTGTTGCCTCTTACTTCTGGTCCGTTACAATGAACACTTTTCTATTCAGACACAGACCAGCCACCCCCACACTTACCGATGTGCATATGCTTACCGGCCTTGACATTTCTTCTGCCGATGACGCCACCCTTTTTAACAGAAAGCCTGAACATCGAGTAAGTACCCGCAACATCGGCGGATGGACCGGATACATTCAAGAATATCAGAAGACCGGATCGGTAAGCCAGAGGGAGCATGCCACTTTCCTGAACATGTGGTTGGAGAAATTCATATTCTGTGGTAGGACTATTGGACCCACCAATATGTATCTACCTGCAGCAGAGCTCCTGGCTAATGGAGCAAGACTTTCCCTTGGCCGATATCTCCTCAGCTCGGTATATTACATTCTGCACCATATATCGGAAAAATTATTGCTGGGCGAGCCCATCGGCAACCTTGGAGGCCCCTGGTGGTTCATCAACATGTGGCTAAACGCCCATATGCACAAGTGCCTTCAATTTGACCTGTTCAACCAGCAATTTCCATGAGACCTGGTTGAGAACCATGTACTTGCCGATGGTGAATCGACAACCCGCTCCCCACTCAACTTCGGGGAAGCCATAATAGCGCTACCGGGAACCGATGTTTATGAGGATCAATTCGGCATGTTTTTTCAGAGATTTTATTGTGGAATTCCCGCTGCGGAACGGGCTTGGTGGCCCTATGTTGATGAGGACAACCGATTCCCACTCTCTTTCAACCTCGTCGATGAAGATATACCGAAGAATGAAGGAATCCTGAAGGCCATCCTTACTCCCCGGGCTATCCCAGTGAACATCTTTGGGAGTGGGAAGAATACTCATGCAACTTATGAATTCTATTATCCATCGGCAACGACAAGACAATTAGCATTTGATCAACTGCTGATCAGTCTCAGCTATGCCGATGTGGTAAAACCAAGAGAAGTTATCACCAACATCATGGATTGGGACAAAGTTGTCAATCTCCTTCCTCATGCCGATGTAACCAACATTGACTTACCCATTTGAGCGCCAGTATCCTTCATCACCGAGTCATACAAGTTCTGGTGGCAAGAATGAAAAGATCAACTGTTCGCGGCATCGTCACATTACTATCGGCACTTGATTGACGCCGATCACATCATTCCTGATGAGCGCGGTAAGCTTATCTTTGATGCTATTTTTTCTGTCATCTCTTTCCAAATGCATCGGCAACTGATTTTTCTATTAACAGGTCGATGACTTAATTCCAAGGAAGAGCAGAAGTGGCAAATTTTTTGACTTGCGGCCGATCAATCCCACATCGGTAATCGGCAGCAAAGCTCCTTCGTTGGCTTCCCTTATGCATCGAAGGACACTCCCCAAGGTCACCCTCAATCCTAAGTCAAAATTAGCTGGGGCTGCTGTCACTCCATCGGCTGCTGCTGCCGTCCTAGCACAAGCTCTCACAGTAACAAATTTCCACCTTATTCATGCCGATCACACAACTTTAATCGACAACTCTTACTTAATTCTCAACTTGCATCAAATGTTTTTCCTCTGCAGCAGACAAGTTCATCGGTGGCTGCTCCAAGCGTACAAATTCTTCCAACTCAACCTGCCGATGCCCCCAGGTGCAACAGCTGAAGCGCCAAGGCTCATCAAGTACCGTTCCCCAACCAAAACGCTTAAGGCTTACATCATCGGCAGAATCCTCTCAAACTCCTACCGATGTGCTAACACCAGAACCAACATCGACATCTGTCCCTGACCAAACTTTGGATGAAGCCTCCATCCAAGGGATAGTATCGGTGCCGCAAGAGTCGGCCATCATAACAACAGAAACGCCACCGGCATCGGCATCAGCACCAACACCAACCGTTCCATCTATAGAGGCAAGCTCATCGGCAACCATTGTTGATTTTCAAGACATCGCTATGCCAGCTGCTCCGCCTAGTCCAAGGCGAGAAATTTCTCTAAAGCAGGTAAATCAACTGTCTATCATAAACTCGCAAGACACAAACTTTCAATCGACAATTTCTAACTCTTTTCTTTTCAGGCCCAAGACTCCCCTAACAGCTTATTCTCCTTCGCCATTAACATACCAGACGAGGATGAAGAAGAAGAAAGTTCGGCCCAAACCTTAGATGCCATATCGGCAGACGTAAAATCCAAACTTGAAGCACTGCTACCTTTATTGCAACAAAGCACATCCCAACTGGTTCAAGATTCTAGCGTAGTAAGGGTAGCTTTCAAGGCGATTCAAGGTCATCTTCCTGCCGATATCGAAGAAATACTATTCCAAGCAGCGTTTCTTGAGAGTCGGCAATTACAATATCAAAAGGCTTCACTCTGTATTGCCAATAGAACTGCCCAAGCGAAGGTTGAAGAAGAAATGCTTAAATTCAAGCAATCTGTTGAAGAGAAACACAAAGGCATCGGTCGCCTAGAAGCTTCTAGTGCTGAGCTTGAACAGGAAATCATCCATCTATCGGCACGAAAAGAAAAATTGCTAGCGGACCTAAAGAAAGTTAATGAAGCTTTAGACGTAGCCAACCAAAAGAAGGCTCAACTTCTCGATGCCACCAAACCTTTACAACAAGAAAGGGATGTCGATGCTCGCCATGCCCTTCTGTTGAAAAGAAAGATCAAGCCAATCGAGGGCGCTGCCGATGATGATATTAGGGAGATAGAAGAAGCGGACCAAATTCTCCTTCGTGCTCCATTCAATCTCTATTGTAACTTGCTGTATCGACAAAACTTGATGACTGACTCGTCTGTATCATAACGTTAATTCCTTTTCTGCCGATAACTCTATCATCGGTACTGATACTTGTATCACTTTATGCATCCATCCAGATACTAGGATAATATTTCTTTAAATATTTACCATTGATTGCTCTGGAAAACGCAACCCCTTCGAGGGTTTCCAAAATATAAGCATTACCAAGAATAGATTGATTTACCCGAAAAGGACCTTCCTAATTAGAAGACCACTTTCCAAACTTCGAACTCTTAGTTCCAATTGGTAAAATCAGTTTCCATACCAGATCACCATTGGAAACTCTTTCGCTTTCACTTTCTTGTTATACTACCTGGCAACCCTTTTCTTGTTCTCTTCTATGCTGATTAGAGCTCTTAGCCGATGACTTGCTAGATCTTCTAACTCTTCCTTCATAAGGACATCATATTCATCGGTTGTTAATTGGTCTTGGGAAAACAATTGTCTAGAACCAGTTTTAATTTCCCAAGGTAGGACAGCATCATGCCCATAAACTAACTGGTATGGCAAAACTTTGGTTGCACCATGACATGCCATCCGATACGACCACAAAGCTTCATTCAACACTGTATGCCACCTTCTAGGGTTCTCTTCAATCTTGCGCTTGATAAGATTAATAAGTCCTTTATTAGTTGCTTCGGCCTGACCATTAGCTTGAGCATAATAAGGAGAAGAATTTAAAACCTTAAACCCCATACCAATAGAAAATTCATCAAACTCCCTCGATGTGAACATGGTCCCTTGATCAGTTGTAATGGTCTGAGGAATACCAAATCGGTAAACAATATGCTCCTTTACAAAGTCTATCATGTTTACCGATGTCACCTTCTTCAAAGGAATGGCTTCAACCCACTTCGTGAAATAATCGGTAGCAACAAGTATAAATTTATGCCCTTTACTCGATGGCGGATAAATTTGGCCGATGAGATCGATAGCCCATACTCTAAACGGCCAAGGCTTTATGATAGGATTCATTGCCGATGCGGGTGCCCTCTGAACATTACCAAACTTCTAACAATCTTGACACCCTTTGAAATACTTAAAACAGTCTTCAAGAATTGTCGGCCAATAATACCCATTTCGCCTAATCATCCACTTCATTTTGAATGCCGATTGATGTGCCCCACATACTCCTTCATGAATTTCACCCATCAACCCTTTCGATTCTTCTTCACTAAGGCACTTGAGCAAAACTCCATCAATCGTTCGATAATATAATTCATCATCAAGGAGCACGTACTTGGTAGCCTAAAACCTTAGACGTCTTTCAACCCTTTTAGACAGATCTCTTAAGTAATCGGCAATCTTTTTCTCTAGTCATCGGTAACTATTACTGATGTCGTCACTTCTTGAATCGACTGATACCCTGAAGCGTACTGTGCTAACCGATTAGCCTCTTCATTATGCAACCTGGGAACATACTCGAGGCGGTATTCTTTAAATTCTTTTAATAATTGCAAATACTTTCCATGGTGCCTAATTAAAATTTCACTTCGACATTCATATGTCCCAATCAATTGATTGATCACTAACATAGAGTCGCCAAAGATCTCAGCGGCATCGGCACGCA
This sequence comes from Microstegium vimineum, assembly GCA_022036555.1. Lineage (NCBI taxonomy): Eukaryota > Viridiplantae > Streptophyta > Magnoliopsida > Poales > Poaceae > Microstegium > Microstegium vimineum. Next base: position 42,795,109 of record CM039125.1, read on the forward strand.
CTTCCCTGAGTAATTCTAACCCTTTTAGCAAAGCCTGGTATTCAGCCTGATTGTTTGTCGAAGTAGCAGCAATCGGCAAGGAGACCTCATACTTCTGTCCTCGGGGTGAAATCAAGACAACGTCGTTACCCGCTCCTTCCTTACACGTGGATCCATCAAAGAACAAGGTCTAAGGAGCAATTTCTACGGAACTCACTGTACTACAATGCTGAGTAATAAAGTCGGCCATCACCTGACCCTTAACCGCCTTAGCCGATTCATATCTCAAATCAAACTCTGATAGCACAAGAATCCATTTGCCGATCCTTCCACTCAATATCGACATCGACAACATGTACTTAACCACATAATCCTTACATATGACAGTACATTCGGCGGATAGCAAATAATGCCTCAATTTAATACAAGAGAAGTACAAACATAAACATAATCTTTCGATGGCCGAATACCTGGTTGCAGCATCTACCAGCCTTCTACTCAAATAATAAATTACGCATTCCTTTCCTTCAAATTCTTGGATTAAGGGTGACCCGATAACGCCGTCATCGGCAGACAAATACAACCTGAAAGGCTTCCCGTGTTGAGGCGAGACCAAGACTGGAGGATTTACCAAATATCTCTTAATTTCTTCTAAGGCTGATTGCTGCTCTTCCTTCCATGCAAATTCTTGACCTGTCTTCAGCTTTAGCAACGGGCTAAAAGACTTAATTTTCCCAGACAAATTAGATATAAATCTTCTAATAAAATTAATCTTGCCGATCAAGGACTGCAACTCAGTCTTGTTTGTGGGAGCAACCACCTTGTTAATTGCATCAATGGATTTTTATGCGATCTCGATACCTCTTTGATGCACCATGAAACCTAGAAATTGACCTGTCGATACACCAAACGCACACTTATTCAAATTCATCTTTAACCAATGTTCCCTTTTGCACTCTAGAATTTTCCGCAAATCGGCAAGATGCTTCTCAAAATCTCTTGATTTGACTACTACATCGTCAATATAGATTTCGATCGACGTGCCGATGTACTTATGAAAAATAAAATTCATCGCCCTCTGATAAGTAGCACCAGCGTTCTTCAAACCAAAACTCATCACGACCCACTCAAATAAACCAACATGACCTGGACATCTAAAAACAGTCTTAGATATGTCTTCTTCAGCCATGAATATTTGATTGTACCCAGCGTTACCATCCATAAAACTAATGACTTGATGTCCAGCAGCAGCATCAATCAGCAGATCAGCAACGGGCATCAGGTAACCATCCATCGGCGTAGCCTTATTAAGATTCCTGAAGTCAATACAAACACAAAGTTTTCCATTTTTCTTATACACAGGAACCACATTAGAAATCCATTCGGCATATTGACATTGCCGAATAAATCCAGCCTCAATTAATTTTGTAATTTTAGCTTTAATGTCGGGTAATACAATAGGATTGCATCGGCGTGCTCACAGCCAATGTGGTTGGAAACCAGATTTAACAGGTAACCGATGTTCAACCATTGATCGGTCTAAACCAGACATCTCTATATAATCCCAAGTAAAACAATCTTTATATTCCTTTAATAAATCACTCAACTATTGCTTACATTGCGAATCTAACTTAGCACTAATAAAGGTTGACCTAGGCCTACTGCCATCGCCGATATCTATCTCTAGTAAGTCATCTGCTGATGTGAACCCCTGCCCAAGTTTTTCGTCATCGGCAAACTGATCCATTAAAACTCTTCTTCGGAACCGTCTGCTTGGATTGGTGTAATTCGGTAATCGGTAACTTTGAGGAACTCCGTATCCCAAGCTTCACCTGATATGCATCTGGTCTGCTCATAAGTTTCTGATTCTGCCAATGCAACGATTGACGAGGCTTCACTTCGGACGACTTCAATTTCGTCTCTAACCCATTGCATGAGGCTTTGGTGCATCATGGAAGGAATACAACAATTAGCGTGGATCCAATCCCTTCTTAGGAGTAAGTTGTAGGTACCTTTGCCACTGATCACGAAAAACGTTGTCGGCAAAGTTTTACTGCCGATAGTTAACTCAACGCATACCGCTCCCTTAGCTGGTGACACATTGCCTTCAACATCTTTAAGCTTCATGTCCGTCTTGGCTAAGTCCTGGTCACTTTTCCCAAGCTTCCTGAACATGACATACGACATTATACTGATTGACGCTCCACCATCTACCAACATCTTTGATACTGCCTGCCCATCAACTTTGCCTTTGACAAACAAGACTCTTAAATGCTGCCTTTCATCATCGGCAGGCTTTTCAAAAATAGCTGCCATTGGGTCCAGCACTAAATGTGCCATCTCAGCAGCCTCTCCCTCAGCATCGGCAGTCGTCATAAATTCCATCGGCAACATAACAACCATATTAACTTCTGCCGATGGATTCCTATCCTTGCGTTTCGGCCTCCACTGCTTAACTGGAGATTCCTCTCTTGAAGGATTTTCATTATGACACAGATCGCTCTGGTGTTCACGCTGGATCCTCCTTCTTTGAGTCTTCGTCAGACCCTTGGGGCACCATTGAGGAAGTTTAGTTTTCCAAATAGGCTGATACTGTCTCTCACCATTCATGTTTGCACCACTCCTTATATTCGGATCCCTAGAGAATATTTCTTCATCGGGCACTCTTGCATTAGCCATCTCTTCAAGCTTTTCTTGACGACTACGCCTGCCAAGCCTGTCATGTACGCTGAGCTTGCCCCCCAGCGGATCATGCACTGATCCCTTTTCTCTGATCGGCCTGCCATAGCTTGATGCCCGATCGTCAAAATAGGGCTTCTTTCCTGACCGATCAATAAGATAGTACCTGTTGCACTCGGGACAGTTATCGATAGTGGATAGCTTGATGCCCTCCTCCCAGCAATGAACGAAGAAGGGGAAATTCCAATGATCTTTTTGCCGATGCCAGTCTTGGCGCCTTTCTTCTTCCTGCTGCTGATATTGCTCCTCTTGCAAGTGCCAATATTCTTGTCGTGGTCGACTATGCGTGATCACAACGCCATATGGTGCATGTCTATGAGGCCTCCTAGCGCTGCTACTCTCATCGGTAATTCTCTTGCCCTTTCTGTCGTCAGCCAACCTCTTCCCTTTCATGTCATGCGCAGCTATTTGATGTTGAGGATCTACCGATGCACTTTTCTTGGCAGCGTCCGACGTTAGCACTTTAGTCTTTCCACCATATTATTCGAAAACGGGTGTTGGTCGATGTTCATCGGTCTCTGGGCTTTAGAATTTTCAAACTTAATTCGTCCAGACTCAATTTCTGACTGCAACTGTTGCCTAAAGACTTTGCAATCATTGGTATTATGCGAAGTTGCACCATGCCACTTGCAATACCTGATCCTTTTAAGCTCTTCGGCTGGCGGAATCACTTGATTAGGCGACAGCTTAATCTGCCCTTCTTGAAGCAGTAGGTCAAATATCCTATCGGCCTTTGTAATGTCAAAGGTGAACCTTTCAGCTTCTTTTTGGCCAAACGACAGGATACCGGCTTCTTGTTCCTTATCCATTCAGTAACGCCGATACTTGGTTCTTCATCCGACTCGAAATCTTCTTCTTGTTCAATGAAGGACACCTTCTTATTCCAGGTTTTCCTAGGTTCGAAAGCTTTAATGTCTTGATCGGTAATTCTCTGCACAAGATGGCTCAAACTTTCAAACTCTTGAGATGCATATTTATCCTTGATATGTGCCAGTAATCCCTGGAAGGCCAAATCTGCCAATTGCCGATCATCAAGCACCAAGCTGTAGCATTTGTTCTTTACGTCTCGCAACCTTTGGACGAAGCTTTCTACCGATTCATCATTACGCTGCATCAATTTGACCAAATCAGTAATCCTCTTCTCATGTACACCAGCAAAGAAATATTTGTGAAACTACTTCTCTAGATCGGCCCAAGTAATCATAGAATTCGGAGGTAGTGAAATGAACTATGTAAACACCGATCCAGATAATGATGAAGAAAATGATCTCACCCTCAGTTCATCTCTGTTGGCTGCTTATCCACATTGGATAATGAAGCGGTTGATGTGCTCCATCATTGACATATCATCTTGGCCAAAAAACTTTGTGAAATCCGGCACCTTATACCGATTCGGGAGAGGAATCAAATCATATGCCGGAGGGTACAACGTACGATAAGAGTATGTATTAACCTTAGGCTTGATGCCGAATTGTTCTTTCATCACTTCAGCGATCTTATCGGCCCAGTATGCATCTTGATCCTGCCGATGCACTGGCTAGATGTTGACTGGCTGGACTGGTTGATACGCCCCTTTATGCCTTTGTGGAAAATAAGCCGGACTGATTGTCGCAGGCGCAACACCACCTCGTTGAATATTATGCATCGGCTGATTTGCCGATGGATAACCTTGAGCGCCCACTGAGGTGTACTGTGGCATTGTATTCATCGGTCGATATGCCGATGTTTCATTCTGAGCATTCGCCGGGTACTGTGGCAAGGTAAGATTTACTGGCTGGTATGCCGATGCATCATTATAAAGACCCGATGGTAAGTGACATTGTTGAGCCCCTGCTACCTAACGTCCAGGTTGTACCACCTGTTGCTGAATCGGTGCTTGACCAGTCCATCCAGGATTACATGTCATCGGCATGTAACTTGCCGATAGCTGATAGCTAACCAGCGCCTGTTGCTCCTGTACTTTGGAGTAATCAACAAATTGCCCACCTTGGTGTGCTAGTATTCCAGTTTGAGGATTCGCGACCGCCATGGGATGATTTACAGTTACCATGTCTTGTTGCATTGGCAAAGAACTTGCCGATGGTTGCGCATAAGGCACTTTGGGTACCACCATCTGATGATTTCTGACGGCAACTGCACGGTTGGAGAAGATGTAGCATAATGTGTCATTGGGATCATCGGCTGTGCAGATATTGCCGATTCTACAGGGACCTTCCACGCGGTATTGTTATCTTGGATCAACTTAGAGTCAGCAGATGGATCTGGAGGCATACCGTATCCCCACTAGCTGGCGGGAGTTGATTGACTCTTGACTACAGGTCCTGACATCGCCGATGCCATCGGATCTGTATTCAATTGAGTGAAGCTTCATCGACGGATGGATTCATAGGTTGGAGAGATGCCACTGGAACCGCCGATGGAGTTGTAGTAGATGCCGATCCAGGTTGATGATACGCTGGACCAACATACTGGGGTGCATGTCCCTCTTTGAAAGATTGCATAACAACATTGTATACAGTATTAGACAACACATTGGAGTGGCTAATTAACGCATGATTTAGTGCAGAATTAACCATCTTTTCTAATTTGCCAGGATTGGCGTCGAAAGTGACTTGCCATGGGAATGGTGGATCTTGCTTCTGGATAGTTTCGCCGCTCCTGTTTAGGCTGAAGGACTTCAGATATAACTGCTTGTACTCCTCCATAGTCTGCTTCTGATCATCTTTCAGATTTGCTTCGGAGACTTCAATGACATTGCTCAGATTGACATCAGTAGTATTATCCATAAGCTTGTAATGGGTTAAACCATGACCAAAAGATATGTTTAGTGTCCCACTGGGCATGCCAAAAGACGTGTTGACACAAAAAGCGTCGAATCTGCGAACAAATCGGGCTTATACTCAAATTCGATATCCAAGGTGTGCCAGTCGATTTGACCAGTTAATCAACAAGGACGATAACTAGAACAAAGCTGTGGACACCGTTTTTTGTACGTGTCAATATGAACCGGATACACTGATCGGTAGAAGGGTAGTTACATCGATCGGTAGAAAGATGGTTGCTTTTCCTTATTGACATCAGAATCCCATCAATCGGATTGCCGATGGAAACAGGAGATTGAAGGAACGAAAGAAGGTATTGGCTGATCAGAAGGGGGTTGCCGATGGAAACAGGAGAACATTGCCAATCGGTAATGTTGCCGATGGATGCGAGATGATGTAGCTGACATCAGCAAGAAGTTGTCGATCGCAATAGAAGGAAATTGCGGATTGAAGAAATCTGCCGATGGAAAGATTCATCGTAAGGGAAACGAATAAGGAAACTGACGATTTTATGCTAGTATTATTGTTTTTTAGTTTGAGTCTGACTCTTGCACGAGTCGTTTTATTTCCTTAAAAATAGGAGTTTTGTTTAGATATGAGTCGTGTCCATGTATAACTCCTTTTACCGGAGTATAAATATGTACCCAGGGGCGGTGTAAAATCAATCAATCAAATACAAATCTATTACTTTTATCTACTTTTCTAGCATCTACTTTTCTCGCATTAGTTCTAGTTTATTCACAATTTGTTACGATCTCGACGGGCTGCATCTACAAGACCTCCGTCTACCTCGCGAGTTCCACTTTTTGAGCAATCTGAGCCTTGACGTCCGGGCGCATTGCCGTCATCTCGTTCATCATTGTTCTAGTTATCATCCTTGTCGATTAACTGGTCAAATTGACTGGCACACCTTTGGATATCGAGTTCGGGTATAAGCCCGAGGTGTTCGCAGATCCGACGCTTTTTGTGTCAACACCTCTTTTGGCACATCCGGTGGGACCCTAGATACATCTCTTGATCACAATCATGGGTGATTCTACTGATGTCCATCCAAGGAACGTCATCGAATTCTTCGAAGCAGATCTGAAGGATGATCAGAAGCAAGCTATGGAGCAGGCTATGGAGGAGTACAAGCAGCTATATCTAAAATCCTTCAGCCTAAACAGGAGCGGCGACGCAGTCCAGAAGCAAGATCCGTCGTTCCCTCAGCAGGTCACTTTCGATGCCAATCCTGGTAAGTTGCATGATATGGTTAATTCTGCGTTAAGGCAGGCGCTCATTAGCCATTCCAATGTGTTGTCCAATACTGTATACAATGCTGTCATGCAATCTTTCAAAGAAGGACAACCACCTAGGTATGTTGGTCAAGCATATCATCAACCTGGATCGGCATCTGCCATGACTCTATCGGCGGCTCCAGCGGCCTCTACCCAACCTGCAAAGTCGTCTGCCGGTGAAGTTACTCCACCAAGGTCAAGCCTCGTGAGCGTTGTTCAGTTGAATACAGATTCAGTTGCATCGGGGATGTCGGGACCGGTGATTCAAAGTCAACTAGATCCTGCTAGCTAGTGGGGATACGATATGCCCCCAGGTCCATCTGTCGACGCTAATCTGATCCAAAGTAACAATGTGACCAGAAAGGTCTCTATGGAATCGGCAATATCGGCACAACCGATAAATCCAGTAGCACGTTATGCTACGTCTTCGCCAGATATGCAGTTGCCGCTAGGGAGTCTTCAGATGGTGGTGCCTAAAGTGCCTTGCGGGCAACCATTGGCAAGTTCTTTGCTGATCCAACAAGATTTGGTGGTGGTAAACCATACCATGATGATGCCAAATCCTCACGCTGGAGTATCGATGCACCAAGGAAGCCAATTTGTTGATTACTCCAGGGTGTAAGAGCAGCAGGCGCAGGGTAACCTTCAATTATCGGCAAATCATATGCCGATGACTTATAATCCTGTATGGACTAGTCCAATTCAACAACAGGCGGTGCAACCTGGATGCCAGATAGGGGGAGTATAACAGTACCATTACCCGACGAGCACTCAGAATGAAACATCGGTGTATCGACTGATGAATATCATGCCGCAGTATACCCTAGTGGGTGTCCAAGGTTATACATCGGTAAATCAACTGGTGCATAATATTCAGCAAGGTGGTGCCGCACCTGTGCCAACCGGACAAGCTTATCCGCCACAAAGGCAAGAAGGGGTGTATCAACCAGTCTAGCCGATGAATATCCAGTCAGTGCATCGGCAGGATCAGGATGCATATTGGGTCGATAAGATCACCGAAGTGATGAAAGAACAATTCAGTATTAAGCCTAAGGTCAATACATACTCTTATCGGACGCCATACCCTCAACCCTATGACCTGATTCCTCTCCCAAATCGGTACAAGGTGCCGGATTTCACGAAGTTTTCTGGCCAAGATGATAAATCGACAATGGAGCACATCAAACGCTTCATTATCCAGTGTGGAGAGGCAGCTAGCCGAGATGAGCTAAGGGTAAGATTGTTTTCATCATCCTTATCTGGATCGGCGTTCACATGGTTCATCTCGCTTCCTCCAAATTCTGTGATTACTTGGGCCGATCTGGAGAAGCAGTTTCACAAATACTTCTTCTCTGGCGTTCATGAGAAAAGGATTACCGATTTGGTCAAGCTGAAGCAGCGCAATGACGAATCGGTAGAAAGCTTCGTCCAAAGGCTTCGAGATGTGAAGAATAAATGCTATAGCTTAGTGTTGGATGATCGGCAATTGACAGATTTGACTTTCCAGAGATTGCTACCACATATCAAGGATAAGTACGCATCTCAAGAGTTCGAGAGCCTGAGTCATCTCGTGCAAAGAGTTGCCGATCAGGAAGTTAAAGCTTTCGAACCTAGGAAGACTTGGAACAAGAAGGTATCCTTTGTTAAACAAGAGGAATATTCTGAGTCAGATGAAAGAATTGATATCGGCGTTGCTGAGTGGGTTAAGGATAAGAAGCCGATATCTTGTTCGTTTTGGTCAGAAGGAGGCTGAAAGATTCACTTTTGATATCACTAAAGCCGATAGGATATTTGATCTGTTGCTTCAAGAAGGGCGGATTAAACTGGCGCCTAATCAAGTGATCCCATTGGCTGAAGAACTTAGGAGGATGAGGTACTGTAAGTGGCATGATGCAACCTCACACAATACCAATGATTGCAAAGTCTTTAGGCAGCAGTTGCAGTCAGAAATCAAATATGGGCGAATCAAGTTTGAAAATTCTAAAGCTCAGAGGCCGATGAAAATTGACCAACATCCGTTTCCAAATAATATGGTGGAAACTAGTGGGAAAGTCAAAGTACTGACATCGGAAGTGGTCAAGAAGAATTCATCGGTGGATCCCGAGCATCAAATAGCTATGCAGGATGTAAAGGGAAAGGAGCTTACCGATGAAAGAGAGGGTAAAAGAACTGCCGATGAAAGCAGTGGCTCCAGGAGGCCTCAGAGACGTTCGTCGTATGGTGTTGTGATCACGCATAGAAGATCGCGACCAGAGTATAAGCGTTCGCAAGAAGAACAACATCGGCAGAGGGAAGAAGAGAGACGCCAGGAGTGGTATCGGCATAAAGATCATTGGAAGTGCCCCTTTTTCGTCCATTGTTGGGAAGAAGGCATCAAGTTGCCTACTGCCAATAATTGTCCTAAATGCAATGGGTACTATCATGCTGATCGATCAAAGAGGGAGTCTCGCTTTGAAGATCAAGAATCCAGCTATGCTAGGCCGATCAGGGGAAAGGAATCGGTGCATGATCGACTTAGGGGCAAACTTAGCGTACATGATAGGCTCGACAAATGTATTCGTCAAGAGAAGCTTGAAGAGATGGCTAATGCGAGGGTGCCCGATGAAGAGATATTCTCTAGAGATCCAAACATAAGGGGTAGTGCAAGCCGACATAGTGAGAAACAGTACCAGCCTGTTTGGAAGACTAAGCTTCCTCAATGGTGTCCCAAAGGTCTGACGAAGACTCAGTGAAGGAGGGTCTAGCGTGAACGTCAGAATGATCTGGGTTATAGCTCTTCGAAGGGAGAACCTCTAGTTTGGGAGTGGATGCCAAAACACCAGGAGAGGAGTCCATCGGCAGAAGTCAACATGGTTGTTATGTTGCCGATGGAATTTATGGCACCTACTGATGCTGAGGAAGAAGCTGCTAATATGGCTCAGCTAGTGCTAGATCCAATGACAGCTGTCTTTGAGAAACCGGCCGATGATGAAAGGCAGCATCTGAGAGCCTTGTTTGTCAAGGGCAAAGTCGACGGGCAACCAGTGTCAAAGATGCTAGTTGATGGTGGAGCGTCGATTAATATAATGCCGTATGTCATGTTCAGGAAGTTTGGAAAAGGTGACCAAGACTTAGTCAAGACAAACATTAAGCTAAAAGATTTTGAAGGCAATGTGTCACTAGTTATGGGAGCCGTATGTGTCGAGTTGACTATCGGTAGCAAAACTTTGCCAACAACATTTTTTGTGATCAGCGGTAAAGGTACCTACAACTTGCTCCTAGGAAGGGATTGGATCCATGCTAATTGCTCTATTCCTTCCACGATGCATCAAAGCCTCATGCAATGGGTCGGGGACAAGATTGAAGTCGTCCGATGTGAAGCCTCGTCAATTGTTGCATCGGCAGAATCAGAAACCTATGAGCAGACCAAGTGCATATCTGGTGATGCTTGGGATACAGAATTCCTCAAGGTGGCTGATTACCAGATTACACCGATCCAAGCAGTCGGTTCTGAAGAAGAGGTTTAATGGATCAGTTCGTCGATGATGGAAAACTTGGACAGGGGTTCACGTTAGCCGATGATTTACTGGAAATAGACATCGGCGAGGGTAGCAAGCCTAGGCCAACTTTTATTAGTGCTAAGTTAAATTCTCAATGTAAACAACAGTTGAGTGATTTGTTAAAAGAATATAAAGATTGTTTTGCTTGGGATTATACGGAGATGCATGGTCTAGACCGATCGATAGTTGAACATTGGTTACCTATTAAGTCGGGTTTTCAACCACATCGGCAACCAGCGCGCCGATGTAACCCTACTGTGTTACCTGATATTAATGCTGAGATTACAAAGTTAATCGAAGCAGGGTTTATTCGGCAATGCTGATATGCCGAATGGATTTATAATGTGGTTCCTGTATATAGGAAGAATGGAAAACTTCGTGTTTGTATTGATTTCAGGAATCTTAATAAAGCTACGCCAATGGACGGCTATCCAATGCCCGTTGCCGATCTACTAGTTGATGCTTCTGTTGGACATAAAATTATCAGTTTTATGGATGGTAATGCTGGATATAATCAAATATTCATGGCTGAAGAAGATATATCCAAAACTGCTTTTAGGTGTCCAGGTCACGTCAGTTTGTTTGAGTGGATCGTAATGACTTTTGGGTTGAAGAACGCTGGTGCTACTTATCAAAGAGCGATGAATTTAATTTTTCATAAGTACATCGGCACATTGATCGAAATCTATATTGATGATGTGGTGGTTAAGTTCGAAGACTTTGAGAAACATCTTGCTGATCTGCGAAAGATTCTGGAATGCACAAGGGAGCATGGGCTAAAGATGAATCCAAATAAATGCGTGTTTGGCGTATCGGCAGGTCAGTTCCTGGGGTTCATGGTGCATCAGAGGGGCATAGAGATCGGCAGGAAGTCCATTGATGCAATTAAGAGAGTGGTTGCTCCTACAAACAAGACTGAGTTGCAATCTTTGATCGGCAAGATTAACTTTATTAGAAGATTTATATCTAACTTATCCGGGAAGATTAAATCTTTTAGCTCATTGCTGAAGCTAAAGGCCGGTCAGGAGTTTGTATGGGGAAAAGAGCAGCAATCAGCCTTGGAGGAAGTTAAGAGGTATCTGGTGAATTCTTCAGTTTTGATTCCACCTCGACACGGGAAACCTTTCAGATTATATTTTTCTGCCGATGACGGCGTTATCGGGTCAGCCTTGATTCAAGATTTTGAAGGGAAAAAACGTGTGATTTATTATTTGAGCAGAAGGCTGGTGGATGCTGAAACCAGGTATTCGGCCATTGAAAAATTGTGTTTATGTCTGTACTTTTCTTGTACCAAGTTAAGGCATTATTTGCTATTAGCCAAGTGTACTGTCATATGCAAAGATGATGTGGTCAAATATATGCTGTCGATGCCGATATTGAGTGGGAGGATCGGCAAGTGGATTTTGGCGCTGTCAGAATTTGATCTGAGGTATGAATCAACTAAGGTGGTTAAAGGACAGGTGATGGCTGATTTTGTCACTCAGCATTGTGGTACGCTAAATTCAATAGAGATTGCTCCTTGGACTTTGTTCTTTGATGGTTCCACATGTAAGGAGGGAGCAGGTATCGTCGTTATCTTAGTTTCACCCCGAGGGAAAAAATATGAAATCTCATTGCCGATTGTTGCTACTTCGATGAATAATCAGGCTGAGTACCAGGCGTTACTAAAGGGGTTGGAGTTGCTCAGGGATGTGCGTGCTGATGCCGTCGAAGTCTTTGGTGATTCTATGTTAGTAATCAATCAATTGATTGGGACATATGAGTGCCGAAGTGATATTTTAATTGTGTATCATGAGAAGTGTTTGCAGTTATTAAAGGAATTTAAGGAATATCGTCTAGAACACATTCCTAGGTTACATAATGAAGAAGCCAATCGATTAGCACAACATGCTTCGGGGTATCAGCCGATTCAAGAAGTAATGACATCGGTAATAGTTGCCGATGATTGGAGAAAGGAGATTGCCGATTACTTAAGAGATCCGTCTAGGAAAGTTCAAAGACGGTTGAGGTTTCAAGCTACCAAGTGTGTGCTTCTTGATGATGAATTGTATTATCGTACAATTGATGGAGTTTTGCTCAGATGCCTTAATGGAGAGGAATCGAAGAGGTTGATGGGTGAAATTCATGAAGGGGTATGTGGAGCGCATCAATCGACATTCAAGAAGAAATGGATGATTAGGCAAAATGGATATTATTGGCCGACAATTCTTGAGGATTGTTTTGAGTACTTCAAAGGGTGTCAAGATTGTCAGAAATTCGGTAATGTTCAGAGAGCACCTGCATCGACAATGAATCCTATAATTAAACCTTGGCCGTTTAGAGGATGGGCCATTGATCTCATCGGCCAGATTTATCCGCCTTTGAGTAAAGAGCATAAATTCATACTTGTTGCTACCGATTATTTCACAAAGTGGGTTGAAGCTATCCCTTTGAAGAATGTGACATCGGCAAATATGATAAATTTCGTGAAAGAGCATATTGTTTACCGATTTGGAATTCCTCAGACTATTACAACTGATCAAGGGACTATGTTTACGTCGGGGGAGTTTGATGAATTTGCTATCAGTATGGGGTTCAAGGTGTTGAATTCTTCTCCTTATTATGCTCAAGCTAATGGTCAGGCTGAAGCAACTAATAAGGGAATAATCAAGCTTATCAAGCGCAAGATTGAAGAGAACCCTAGAAGATGGCATACAATACTGAATGAAGCTTTGTGGGCATATCGGATGGCATGTCATGGTGCTACTAGGGTTTCGCCATATCAGCTAGTGTACGGACACGATGCTGTCCTGCCTTGGGAAATTAAAACTGGTTCTAGGCGATTGTTTTCCCAAGACCAATTAACACCCGATGAGTATGACATCCTTATGAAAGATGTGTTAGAAGATCTGGCGGGTCATCGGCTAAGAGCTCTAATTAGTATCGAGGAGAACAAGAAGAGGGTTGCTAGATGGTATAACAAGAAGGTAAAGGCCAAAGCGTTTGTCGATGGTGATCTGGTGTGGAAATTAATTTTACCGATTGGGACTAAAAGTTCGAAGTTTGGAAAATGGTCTCCTAATTGGGAAGGTCCTTTTCGAATAAGTCAGTCCGCTTCTGGTAACACTTATATTTTGGAAACACTTGAGGGAGTTGTATTCTCCAGGGCAATCAACGGTAAATATTTAAACAAATATTATCACAGTATCTGGGTAGACACATAGAGCAATACAAGTATAAATGTCAATGGAAGAAGTGTGATGCAAAATGTTGGCAGAAAGCGTATTAACGTTATATTACAGGCAAAATCAATTGTCAGGGTCACAGTTGCCAACACAGTAGATTACAACAAAGATTGGAAGTTGAAATCGCACGCAGGCAAATTTGGTTTGCTTCCTCCATCTCCCTGGCGTCGTCGTCGGCAGTGCCTTCAGCTGGCTTAATCTTCTTTCTCAGCAGGAGGGCCTGGAGGGCGTTAGCATCCCTTTCTTGTTGTAGAGCTTTGGTGGCGTCGGGAAGTTGAATCTTTTTCTGATTGGCTGAATTTAGAGCTTCATCCACTTTCTTCAACTCGGCTAGCAATTTTTCTTTTTGTACCGACAGACGGGCGATCTCTTGTTTGAGCTCAATGCTGGAAGCTTCCAAACGGCCGATGTCCTTGTGCTTTTCATCGGCAATTTTCTTAAATTGGAGCATTTCCTGTTCAAGCTTTGATTGAGCGGCCCTGTCGGCAATACGGCGTGAAGCCCGTTGGTATTGGGGTTGTCGGCTCTCGAGAAACATTGCTTGAAATAGTACTTCCTCGACATCGGCACGTAGTTGGCCTTGAATTTCCTTGAAGGCTATCCTTACTGCGTTGGAGTCTTGGACTAGTTGAGATGTATTTTGTTGTAGTAGAAGTAGCAGTGCTTCAAGTTTGGATTTCACTTCTGCCGATACAACCGTTCAAGCTTGAGCAAAGCTTTCTCCTTCTTCATCATCGTTCGGAACGTTGACGGCAAAGGAGAATAAGCTATTGGGAGAATCTTGAGCCTAAAAAGAGAAGGATTAGGATTCATCGGATGCAAGCTGGTGTCATGCAACTTTATAATAAATGTTTGATTTACCTGTTTGAGAGCGGTCTCCCGTCTTGGACTTGGTAGAATAGTTGGCGTAGCTGTATCTGGAAGACCGGCAATGGTTGTCGATGAACTTGCCTCGGTAGGATGAGCAGTTGGCGCTGGTGCCGGTATTGATGCCGATGCTGTTTCTGTTGCTGCGGCTCTCTCTTGCAGCAATGATGCTGTCCCTTGGTCAGGAATCTCAGCCTATGATTGCTCAGGGATAGGCGCCGATGTTGGCTCCGGTGTTGGTGTATCGACAGGAGCTTGAGGAGATGTAGCTGGAGCTGATAGCTTTGGGCGTTTCGGTTTGGGAGCAGTACTTGATGAGCCTCGGCGTTTGGGCTGTTGCACTTGGGGGACATCAGTAGGTTGAGCCATGGAAGTTTGTACACTTGGAATGGCTGCCGATGAACTTGTCTGCTGCAGAAGAGAATTTGGTGCAAAGTGAGTAAAAATTGTCGATTAAACATGTTATGATTGATACAGATAAACGAATACTTGTTACCGTGAAGGCTTGTGCCAAAACGGCGGCATCGGTGGTTGCATCATCGGTTGGTAATGGCCGAGTTCTGATAGTAACCTTGGGAATTGCCTTGTGATGCATAAAGGCAGACAATGAAGGGGCCTTGCTGCCGATTGTCGATGTAGGGTTCATCGGTCGCAAGTTGAAGTGTTTGCCGCTCTTGCTCTTTTTGGGGATCAAATCATTAACCTGTTGACAGAGGGTTAGTTACCGATACATTTGAAAAGTTAACAAAGTAGTATCGGAAATAAGCTTACCGCGTCGTCGGGTATGATATGATCAACATCAATGAAGTCACGATAGTAGTTTGATGATGGAGCAAATAGTTGGTCCTTCCACTCTTGCCACTAGGACTTGTATGATTCGGTAATGAAGGATGTCGACGCCCAAGAAGATAAGTCGATGTTGGCTACATCGGCATGAGGAGAGAGAGTGACAATTTATTCCAATCCATAGCACTGGAGATGACCTCTCTTGGTTTAATCACATTGACATAGCTAAGTTTGATCGGCAATTGACTGAATGCTAGCTGTCTTGCCGCTGCCGATGGATAATAGAACTCGTATGATGGATGAGAGTTCTTCCCGGTCCCAACGACGTTAATCGGAATAGCTCGGGGAATGAGGGTGGCCTTCATGATTGCTTCGTTTTGTGGTATATTCCCATCGGTAAGGTTGAAGGAGAGTGGAAATCGGTTGTCTTCATCGACATAAGGCCACCAGACTCGTTCTGCAGCAGGGATTCCGTAGTAGAGCCTCTAGAAGAACATGCCGAATTGATCGACATTGGCATCGGTTCCTGGTAGCACTATCATGGCTTCCCCAAAATTGAGTGGGGAACGGGTTGCCGATTCATCATCGTCAAAGACATAGTCTTCAGATATGTCTCTTGGGAACTGTTGGTTGAACAGATCAAATTGGAGACATTTGTGCATATTGTCTCGTCTAGTAGTAATTTTTCCGATACTTGATGTAGGAGGCGATAAACTGAACCAAGGAGGTATCGGCCAAGGGGAAATCCTCCATCGGCCAGAAGCTCTGCTGCGGGAAGATACATGTTGGTGGGTCCGACTGTTCTACCACAGAAAACGAACTTCTCCAACCACATGTTAAGGAAGGTGGCATGCTCCCTTTGTCCTACCAATCCGGTCTTCTGATACTCTTGAATATATCCAGTCCAACCGCCGATGTTACGTGTGCTTACCCAACGTTTGAACTTCCTACGGAAGAGGGAGGCAGGATCGGCAGAGGAGACGTCCAGGCCGGTAAGCATGTGTACATCGGCAAGTGTGGGGGTGGCTGGTCCATGTCTAAATAGAAATGCGTTCATTGTATCGGACCAGAAATAAGAGGCAGCAATCATCATGTTCTCATTCTTGGCCATATCGGCAATGGATAGTCTAATGCACTGGTCGATATTGCGTTCTGACCAATAGAGATGCTATGACCTAGCTATCCTGAGATACCAGTTCTTCCACCCTTTCGTAAGTTTGGGCCAGGAACGAAAGGTGTCTGTCCATAACCCTAGATCGAAGTGTTCAGGTCTAAAAGGGATACAATTGGTTTCTGCGTTGATGAGGTTGGTCGGATCGACATTCCCCATTGGGCCCAAACAGCAGAGATGTGCTTGATCGGTAGGAATCACTAGTTTGTTACGCATCTCCTAGATTCAGAAAGCGAAGAAAGAAAAGGGGAGGAAAAGAAATGAAGAAACAGTGAAGAAAGAGGGAACCGCAAGATGAAACGGGAGACGAAAAGATTACCGCAGGAACGGTGAAGTTGATCGCCATTGAAGCAGGAATTCTTGCGACGGGTCGCGCCTCCTGATGAGAGAAGAAGTCGCTGTTGATTGCTGGAGTGTTCTTCGGAAGATGATGTTGGAATGAAGATGAAAATGTGAGCTCGGGGTGAAAAGGAAAACGGACGGTAATCTTTATAGGCCTAGGTCAAGGGGCATTTTTGAGTTTTCTTTTTACTGAGTAGAAATATGGAAGGATATCGCGTTGATTTGCGCGGTGATCGAGGGATTGTAACTATTGGTGCTACAGTTGCGGGAGTTGTTGGTAATTTACAGTGATAACGCACGGTAATCAAAATGGCAGTGGTATTTTGGAGGGAAAGATTACAATAAGGTAAATTTCGGTGCATATAAGATATTTTATAATCCGAAATTGGGGGGCATGTGTTGACACCGTTTTTTGTACGTGTCAATATGAACCGGATACACTGATCGGTAGAAGGGTAGTTACATCGATCGGTATAAAGATGGTTGCTTTTCCTTATCGGCATCAAAATCCCACCAATCGGATTGCCGATGGAAACAGGAGATTGAAGGAATGAAACAAGGTATTGGCTGATCAGAAGGGGGTTGCCGATGGAAATAGGAGAACATTGCCAATCGGGAATGTTGCCGATGGATGCGAGATGATGTAGCTGACGTCAGCAAGAAGTGGCCGATCGCAATAGAAGGAAATTGCGGATTGAACAAATCTGCCGATGGAAAGTTTCATCGTAAGGGAAACGAATAAGGAAACTGACGATTTTATGCTAGTATTATTGTTTTTTAGTTTGAGTCCGACTCTTGCACAAGTCATTTTATTTCCTTAAAAATAGGAGTTTTGTTTAGATATGAGTCGTGTCCATGTATAACTCCTTTTACCGGAGTATAAATATGTACCCAGGGGCGGTGTAAAATCAATCAATCAAATACAAATCTATTACTTTTATCTACTTTTCTAGCATCTACTTTTCTCGCATTAGTTCTAGTTTATTCACGAGTTCTTACGATCTCGACGGGCTGCATCTACAAGACCTCCGTCTACCTCGCGAGTTCCACTTTTTGAGCAATCTGAGCCTTGACGTCCGGGCGCATCGCCGTCGTCTCGTTCATCGTTGTTCTAGTTATCATCCTTGTCGATTAACTGGTCAAATCGACTGGCACACCTTTGGATATCAAGTTCGGGTATAAGCTCGAGGTGTTCACAGATCCGATGCTTTTTGTGTCAACAAAAGCTGAACGAGACGACGACGATGCGCCCAGGCGTCAAGGCTCTGATTTTCTCAAAACGCGGAACTCGCAAAGTTGACGGAGATCTTGTAGATGCAGCGCGTCGAGACTTCGTAAGAACTCGTAGATGAACTAGAACTAATGCGATTAAAGTAGATTTTCTGGAAAAAGTAGATGAAAAGTAATTGACTTATTTGATTGATTGTATATATTTTTCACACCACCCTTCGGTACATATTTATACCCTAGTAGGAGTAGTTGTAAACAGACACGACTCATACCTAAACAAAACTCCTATTTTTAAGGAAATAAATGACTCGTGCAAGAGTCGGACTCAAACTATAATAATAATACTAGCATAAAATCACCAGTTTCCATATCCATCCTTCTTACGATGAAACCTTCCATCGGCAGACTTCTTCCAATCTGCAACCCTCTTTTATTAACATCAATAGCTTTCGTCTGACGTTAGCCACATCATCCTGCATCCATCGGTAACATCTTCCTATCGACAATACCCTTCTGCCTTCATCGACAACACCTTCCTATCGGCAAGTATCTTTTCCTTTTTTCCTTGACGTTTCTTCAATCAAACTCACCATCGGCGATTTCCTTTGCTTCCATCGGTAATCTTACCGGTAGTATCTTGATGACGATGGGGAACAGTGACTATCTCCCTGCCGATTAGCGCATTCGGTTCATATTGACCCATACAAAAAAACGGTGTCAACAGATCCCTCTTGATGGACTGCCGAGCATATTAAGTCGACATCTATTGCTAAGTTTAAGAAGTGTGCACACACTTAAACCATTAGACTCACCTAGGTCATGCTGCTAGTTCATACCACCCCTTCATAGTACCATTAAAGAAGAAAAAAAGTCCTAATATACTCTAAGTGTCTCTTGACACCAATGATAGTTAGAACTAGATCATACTTAACCCTGTCATCCATCCTTTGAAAACCAAAATGATATCCATCAATAGGGACATGAAAACCATTGATTGCCTAATCAATCACCATTATCATAACCTAACTCAATTTTCCTCTACAAAACACACGTTAGTCATAGTAATCTTTTGTCATCATTAATCACAAAAATTGACTAGGTACCTAGATGCTTTCACTAATAGTAAATATACATGAAATACATACATTAATATGTTATAAAAGCCACTATGTTGGTTCTAGACCTTCTAGTGCTTGCGATAGTGGCCTAGTGAGCTACGTTTGATGTGCCACAATTAGTGGCGTTAGATGGTTTAGCTCTAGAAATGCCTAGCAACTACTGGTGTAAGATGCATTAGATGGTAGTACATGAGACAAAAGTTTTATATTGGTTCAGGCACATAGGGTGCCTTTGTCTAGTCAGGGTGGAGCTACTTTTCTTGTATTATATGCTCCGTTATAGGGGCATCTACTCCTAGTTACATAATACATGGGATGAAGGAATAACAGATGGACCCTGATCATGGGGTTTGTACCATCCTTTATATATATATATATATATATATATATAATATATATATATATATATATATATATATATATATATATATATATATATATACAGAGATGTAGGGTTACAATGAGGATGATCGGTCTAACAAATTGATTTTGTAGTTTATTACAATGAAATTTTATAGATTGATTCTATGCTATTTTCCGATATAGTGGCTTCAGATATTCTTGAGGTGCCTTGGTCTTCAAGTTGATTGACTCATTTATCTTTTGTGGGCCTCCTGCTACACCTTGGATATTGGCCAAATAACTAGATGTAGCTAGATATATGGGTGATGAGGGTACACCTGGCGCATATACTGACAAGCAATAGATCTAGAGTTAAAGTTCAAGGGATGAAGTCATTATCCTCAAGCTCCAACCTCTCCTCAAAGCTACATGGCAAAAATTCTTTGAGGGGAACTTGAGGGGCTCCTTGGGATCTAGGGCAGGGATACGAGGCTAGTTTTAGAAGCCAATTAGCCGAATATAACACTAGCAAGATGACATGGGTAGCAGTCATAGAGTGTGCAAAGACAATGGTGTGAAAACTCAACATGGTGGTCTAGTGAAAGTCCTATTTTGGTTTTGGTAATTGAGTGACAACTTAGGTGGACTAATATGTATTTTATGTGAGATGCATAGGTTATTTAGTCCATAGGTACACAAGTGTAAGCAACCGATAAAGTCATGATGGAGAGATGTCTTGTGTATGTTGATGGTGCTCAACTTTATGATGAAGGAGCTCAATGCATATAAGACATGACCTGGAATCATGTGACAAGGTGGAGAAGATCAAGGCATGACTTGGCTTGATGGACCGGTTGCAAGCGTGAAGGGCAAGTTAGAGGCTTTGAAGCATTTGACCTCGTGGCGGGAGGCTTGAGCAAGACTTGGTGCTAATGAACGAAGGCAACAATGAAGGGCAAGTGTATTCAAGATCAATGAACCAATATGTAATGTGATGATATAAAGTAGATCATATCATTTGGTGATAGGTTGATGCATGTGTTGCATCAACAATGGAGGAGATAGAATGGAATGCACAAGGCAAACGTATATCCTAGGGCATTTCATTTCGTTGGTTGTAGGTGTGCAAATAAGTTTATGACCAGGTTTAGGATAGATGGTTGTACTATCAAGAGGGAAAACTTGTTTGCATATCGGTCATCTAGTACCACTTGAATGATCTAAATTTTCATACGTGTTAGGATCAAGTGGTGTGGTTAGTACAAGTGAAAATCCTTTCAAATATTTATGAAAAAGCTAACACACATGTACATGGTGGTTTACACTTGGTGGTGTTAGCACATTTGCAAAGGTGAAGAAGTTGGAGATAAAGAAGAGTTCACTAGGAGCTTCAGGCCATGGTGTGCTAGGAGGTTCTGACCAATGGGGAAGGGTCTGCACCCTTACACTAGCTTAGCACAGTGATGAAGCACGCTCTAGACCATGGATATTGGTCTGGACCATGGGGATTAAATCGTCTAGACCATTGTTACTCGGTCCGGATCAGTAGGTTTGATGACGTGGCCTGTTATGGACGTCTGGACTTAGAGGCGTTGGTCTGGATGGTCTGTCTGGACATGGTCCGGAGCCATTAGATGCAGTTGGGAGGTCTCTAGAAAGCTCCAAACTTGGGGGTGTTTGGTCCGGACGGTCCACTATGTCGGTCTAGAGAGGGAGTCCGAACGAGATTCAAAGAGGAGGGCATTCAGACCCATGGTGATTGGTTTGGACTACCTGAGTTGGTCCTGTCCGGACCCTCTACTGCAAGATTTTGAGCAATGGCTCTATTTGGTGATTGTGCTATATAAGCACACCTCGGCCAGCTTTGACCGGCGGTTGAGCACCCTTGAGCCTTGGTGGCATGTGTACATGTGCTTGGGAGACCTCTAGCTCACATATTCTTTTTTTAGAGTACACAGTACAACGCAGACACTCAACACGCACGCACACTCGCCCCTACGAACACACGCACGCAAATTCTTGATAGTGATCATTCGATTATGTGAGTGATCGATTCTAGTGCGAGTGTATTGTGAGTTTGCATTGAGTGGCACTAGATGATAGTGTTGAAAGTTGGTGGTGCTTGTTACTAGTGGAGGTTGTCACCTCCTAGATGGTTTGGTGGCTTGTGGCTCCGTCAAAGCACTCAAGGAGATTCTGCGTGGATCTGGATAAGAGCTTGTAAGGGATGTTGTTCTTGCCCCATGGGAGATCATGAAGAATAACTCTAGTTGAGCATGTTAGTTAGTGCCCTAATCTTCTGTTGGTTTTGGTAGTATCCCTTGATTGGGTTGGTGAGTGAGGCCTGTAAAAAGTCGTAAACCTTCATATGAGAGAGCCGACACAACATAGACTAGCTTGGTGGTGACCAAGTGAACCTCAAGGGAAAAATCACCGTGTCAACTTGTCGCTATTTTCTCGGTGGTTTGCGTTCTCCATTCACTAGATATTATTTACTTATTCATACTTGTGCTAGTGATTAGTTGTTTCTCTTGTAATTATTTTAGCTTGCGTAGTTTGCTAGTTGCCTTATAGCTTGTGTAGCATAGAAGTAGCTCTTGTATGACTAATTGGATTGTGTAACCTTGTTAGTCACTTTTCTTAGTTTGTGTATCTAAGTAATTTGAGCTCTCTAGTTTGGCTTGTGTAGCCTTGCTATTGGACATTGCTAGTGAGCTTAGGCTTTGTGCGCTTTGCATCAGTAGCTTGTGCAGGAGCTCCTAGGTTTAATTAGGGTACTAGTTTCTTAGGTTTGTGTGACCTTGAAACCTAGATAGACTTGTTTAGGTGATTTCTCTAGCTCCACACCTTAATAAGCATAATTAGTACTTGTTACTAGGTGGTAGTGTTATAGGTAGAGGGGTGTAGTATTGGCTAGACCAATAGTTTTACTTCCACATTTGTTTTGGTTAGCCGGTACAATAAGTTTTAGAAAGGACCATTCACTCCCCTTTAGTCCGCCATCTTGACCCTACACCTAATTTTTTTTTTATAAACCCCATCACACATGAAATTATTTCTGACTCTACCCCTGTGGTAACGAGCAATTAGGAGCACTCAAGTGGATTAGGCTATATAGTTCTATTGCACTAGATTCTTGTATAGGGAAAGAATCATGTTAGAGAGGGTCAAGTAGGGTTATGAGATAGTGAAAATCACTTGTTCTCTTTTGGAGTTGTGGTAATAGATTTTTTGACTAGATTCACCATAATCCTAATCTCTTGTCTTTTTTTCTTCAACATTTTCATCTATCATTTTGTACATGCTTCGAATATATCGTTCTTGATATGGTGCAAGCTTGTGTAATACCCACGACATCATTTTAAAGATCCAAGGGTTGCTGCAAATAACTAGAGGTATGGTATTAGATTCTAGCAAGTGGTATCAAAGTTAAGGATGGATTGATTTGATTTTGTGAGAAGTTTGACAGGGCAAGGAAGCAAAAAAATTTAGACAATGTTAGGGATGTGGGATCAAGTAGAGAAATTTGACGACAAAGGATTTTTTTAGCATGTGTCAATGTGTGGTAAGGGATGTGTGTGTCCGACATGTATTGATTGATGCTCTTAAGGGCACCAAGTCAGGCAAGACAAATGATGAAGAATTGAAGGTGATCGAGTAGAAGTCTATTTGTACAATTCGACTAAGTCTCTTCGATGAGGTAAAATACTTGGTAATCAAGGAGAACTCATCAAAACAATTATGGAAGAGCCTAGAATAGTTGTATTATGCAAAGTGTCAACTATTTAGGTCACACATGAATGAAGGTACGTGATTCATTTACCATCTAAATGTCTTAAACAAGCTCATTAGCCATGTGATTAGTGTGGATGAGAAAATTGGGGGGAATGGTAAGGTCAACATACTAGCTTCATCTTTATCACCATCATGGGAGCAGTTAGTGATGAATATTCTCATCAGGAAGAATACTATCAACTTCAACAAGATAGTTGTATACCTATTAGAGGTAGAGCCCTTGAAGAAGTCGTAAGAATATTCATTCTCAGGTAATCAAGCTTTGACTTTTTCTGCTGGAGCAAGAAATTCAAGAATCATATATGAAGAATAAAGGCAAGAGCAAGGGACAACGTACATGCTATCTATGTGATAAGATGATCACATGATAATGGATTGTCCAAATTTGAAGATTATAAGAGGAGCATGCTTAGTAGCAAGTGAGGATGAAAGTGATGTACTTATCATTAGTCAACAAGGTACTATTCATGATTGGATATTATGTTATGGGACAATTTCCACGTATGTTCAGTGAGAGAGTTGCTTGACAAAGGATCTCTACACTCAACAAATGGATCTATTTACTTAGTGGATTGCAAGAAGTTTGCAATCACTAAGGTGGGAACAATTACATTAGACATGCATATAATAGAGCACATTGCACACTAATGGGATTTCGGTATATCCCATGATTAAAAATGAATCTAATATATTTGAGGTTGCTAGAACTCCAAGGTTATGGTTTATCACTTCATGGTGGAGTCATGCGGGTTAGATGCAAAGGGTTGGTAGTTATGAAAACTATATGGATTAATGGAGGATATTGAGTGATAAAAAATATTATGGGCGCTAGGAACATTTGGTAACAATCCTGACTAGGAGAAGGAAGTTTTCTCGTCAATGATAGGTACTCAAATTTGAATTGTGGTCAATGTCAGCGCTTCTTATGTTAAGATAATTTTACAAGTGCACATAATATTGTTGTAGTACCTTTGAAAGCATCTAGGCCCTAGAAGTTTTGGTGATTAACAACAATGCAAGATTATTATAACTAACATATGATTTGCAAAGGCAAATTGAGTTAGGTCATAGTAATGGTGGTTGATTGGGCAACTAATGAATTTCATGCCCCTTGGCAATGGTTATCGTTTCAGTTTTCAAAGGTTGGCGACAAGACTTAGAATGATCTAAGTCTAAGTGTCATTGGAGTTGTGAGACACTAGAGTAGATAAGGGTCTTTGTTTTTTACCTTTGACAATATTATAAAGGGAGCATTGAATGGTTAGCTTGATTTAGGTGAGTCTAATGTTTTAGGTGTGGTGCACACTTATCAAACATAGTCCTAAGTAGATCTAGGTTGTCCCTATGATCAGTTAGAACAACTTCCATTTTTGACAAAATTCAATTCAGAGTTGTTTGAGGGGTTTTACATGCACCAAACGCTAGTGCACCCAACACCAAACATGTCTAGTCAGTGCAAGGTGGCTAGGTTAAGCCACCGAACGCAACCCCTCGAGTCACCAGGCGCAATGTTGAACTTATTTTACTCTCAGGAAAGCACCGGATCATGTACCGGACACGCCTATGTGTAGCGCCCGGTCGTTTCTAGTAAGGGTCTCGAGAGGTCATATTGTGACCAGACGCATTCGGTTAGTATTTTCCGGACGCTCAGCCATGTGCGGTCACTACATAGTGAGTTTCCAAAGATGTCTCATAGTGACTAAACGTGTCCAGTCAGTATGCACTGGAGCGTGCTTAGCGCTGATGAACAGAAACTAGCCGTTGGGCTAGCGATCGGACGCGTTTGGTCGACCCGACCAGAGCGTCTGATCACAACTTAACTCACATAATTCAAATCTAACGGCTATGTTGGTGGTGGGGGTATTTATACTCCTCCCTTTGCGTCTCTAAGTGACTTTTTCTCATTCCATCAGTTGAGATACACTTGGAGAGTGTGAGAGAGAGCAAGAGCCCTAGTGAGGAGTTGAGATTTGCTAATCCAGAGATTAGGCACCTCATTAGTGACTAGAGAGTAGCAAGTGTGCATCCCTCATCTCATTAGGCTTGTGTGAGTCAAGTGAGAGTTCTAGCTTGTTACTCTTGGTGATCGACAACACCTAGATAGTTTGGTGGCGATCAAGAGCTTGGAGATCATCCAGAGGCGATTGTGGATGATCCAAGCCATATTATGATTAGTTGTGGGTGATTCATCAAACCATAGTGGAAAAGAATCAGCCCAAAGAGAGCACTTGGTCCTTGCGCGGACCAAGGGGAGCAATACCATTGCGCGGGTGCTCCAACGAGGACTAGGGAGAGTGTCTACTCCTCGGTACCTTGGCATAACGTCATTGTGTCACCTCTACTCTTACTTCACTTGCAATTACTTTCAAGCATTACTTTCCTTGCATTAGGGTGCTTGTCCTTGTGTATCTAGCTTTGTTTCACACACTTAGGCACCATGGGTGATTGGCTTTATACTAGGATATAATTCTTGCTTAAAAATTTAGAAATGCCCAATCCATCCCCCTCTTGGGCATCTTTATTATATCAACCTCACCAGGGAGTATTTCAAGTATCGTTTATTTAATCCATAGGGATAGTGATAACTAGGAAAAATAATAAATGAGATATCTTAGTGTTACCACAACTTAGTTATCAATACTCTAGTGCTGGTAATCAAATATGGATAGGAAGGGTTGATCAAACAATCCCAAGACATAAAGATAGAGATAACTCAAAAGGATAACTAGACAGGTTTATCTAGGTGGGAGAAAAATGAGAGTTCTTATGATATAACTCTACTTATATGATATAACTCACATATATAGCTACAACAAGCAGATTGAGTCCACACAATGAGTACACAAGGCAAAATAATAAAATAAGATGGCAAATCTCTGTCCTGAAGATACTAACTTTTTATGGGTTCCTTACTATTTTAATAACTTTCCTAAAAACGTGTGGTTAAATAAAAATAATAAATAGTTCTATCACTACCTATGTGATAAACTATCATAAACAACTTTTGCAACAAGTAGTAACCATAGGCAAGACCAAGTATAAACACAAAGCATGCGCTATCTCTCACTACTCTAATTGTGTTCACACATATCAATCAGAGCACCCAATTAAAGGCGATGATCAATGTACAAGTGTGGGTCCTAGATCATCAATCTAGCAATCGTACAACTACCTGCAAAGGTATACCACAACTAAGTAAAGTAGAGAAAGAACAATATATTGAATAAAGTAGAATTTTACTAAAAGGAAAAGGTACAAGAGTAATACCAAACTCTCTAGCAGGCCAAATCTAGAAACATGAGCAAAGCTTACTAATCAACTCAAACTCCAACACTACACTATCCTACTAGACTAAGTTATAATAGAGCTTTCGACTTCTCTTCACTTGAGTCTTGAACCATGTATGCAAAGGGGGTGTTAGCCCCTATTTACAGTGGTTTAGAGGTGGGCCCATGAGTCCATGTGCTTTCCACATCAACAACTTGATCAAACCACCTTAAGATTAATGGTGTAGATCACCCAGGGTTGTATATGTTAAAATGTTTACCAGAGGAAGGTGTTGGGAAACTTGATCAAACCACCTTAAGATTAATGTTGACCTTAATCTGATGTGAACAAGTGTCCCAACCAGGGGGTCGAACGACCTCCTAATGATAAGTGAGTTCCCCTCCTCTAGTTTGGGTGCCATAACACTTTGTTTTGAGTGGGTTTGTGAAGGTAGGGACACTTGTTCAAATTAGCTTCTACACTTGTGGGCCCTTCAATTGATGCGACATGATCTTTAGCCATCTAGAAGACAAACAACTTTAATTCAAGCGTAGAAGTAGCTTGAGTGTGTGTTTCTTGACTCATGGAAAGATTGAGGGGGTGGTAGGACCCACTAGGGTTGTGGGTCAACCCCCTATTGTGGTCCCACATGGATCCATTTCTGCATTTAGCTATATCCTATAAACAATACTCCAAATAAATGTGGAGTTTTGTTATTTGGTAAAAAATATGATAATCTTCCTTTTCTTCCAAGTTTGTTGATGGCATTTTGTATATGTCAAAAGTGACATTCTTCGTCAATAAGATCAAGAGTTGCTAGTATGCTTCACATTTAAATAGTACCATATGTACAACAAACATGTTCCACATTGAGTGGAAAAATTAACAATGTTCTCCATGGGGTATATGGCTTTTTCCTTTGCCTTGGGCGGTTGATAGACAAAATAGCTTGACTTGAGCACTAGTTTTCTCATTCCACACAAGTTTCATATTGGAGGTTTTACAATATTTTCCAAAATAAAACTTAATCGTCCTTATATGGTACTTTCATGTTGCTCATATGGTGGTTGTTTCCTCACCAAGGCACATTTTATGTTTCCTTCTCATCCTACTTCTAATGGCATAGCAGAGCTTTGGTGGGATAAAATATGTATCATACATGCATTGCCATATTGTAAAGTCAAAACTTTGATCCTAGGAGAGAACGTCTTGTGACACACCCCACATTTGTGAAAGTGTTGCATATCTCTAGGAAGTTTTTGAGATGGGCCCTTGCGTCCTCATTAGATTTCCGACATAATGGGCTAGCCTACAACATCATGATTACGCTTTCCTTAATTTCAAATCCAGTCTCTCTAGAGTTGATGGTAGGGCTAGTTTGGATGATGTTGGCCAATATTGTTGAGTACTCATGGATGGTCTTCTAGGTCATAGTTCTTGAGGTTGTTGGTGTAGAAATGGGTTCAACTACTGATGAGGAACCTTGAGAAGGGTTGGTATAGGACTAAGTATTTCTCAAGATTGCTTTTGGATTTTCAATGAAGTTTATCGACAAGGAGAAACCAAACATACACAATATGTTTTCACTCAAAGGAGAAAACAAACAACGGTTAGTGACAAGAAGCGCTCAAGGGCTACACCACTGAGATGCACTTGCATGTACAATCTAGCCAAAGGATCAAACAAGAATTTAGCATGCCTTTAGCCTCTACTCAAGGCTTGATGGCTCGCCCAGGCTCAATGCTCCTGATCGAAGGCAGCCTAAGCCTGATCCTCGGCTATGCTGCCTATGAACCCAAAGGCCAAACAGAAGACATCACTGTCACACCCGGTTTTAAGAATAAAACCAGGTATACCCTATATGTGAGCCTAGGAAGTCAAGTCCCACATATAGTCACAGAACAAGGTAATATCAAAAGACAACACTTAAATACATAACATATAAGGTCAAAGAAATAACCTTAAGAGAGCAAACAACGGTAATACACTCCGATCTTCAGGTGAAGACTCCACTCCACAGGGACCAACTGGCTGGTTGATCACAAGCCTAACTGCTTGAGACTCTTGCAAACTGGTACCCATCCGGGAGTTTTATCCAAAAATTGAAAAGAATAAACAAGCGTAAGTACTTTCGTACTCAACAAGCATATATGGGGTTCATGAGGCTCAAAAAGTTGACACTGGTTTACTGCGATAAGCATTTTTAATTGATTCAAAACTTTACAATTGAGGTGTCATAAATTATGCTTAAGCCCCCAAATTAAACCACATGATCATATAGCAATTGAATGAATAACACAAATAGCATGATAAAGTGATTCACAAGTAATAACCAACATGTAAACATTGTTTCTGTGAGTTTTCCGTTATTAGTCTGTGAGTTTTCCGGGCCGCTCGTGTCCGTGAGCACGACTGATATATCAGTTTTACACTCTGCAGAGGTGTACATCTTTACCCACAAGTTGTGATCCCCATATGCCATCACCTCTACCAAGGAAGTGGAGCAGGGTACACTACGAGATCGTTCACAGGTTCCACTAGTAGGTAACAACCCGCTATTCGTTTCCTCAATGGTTAGTACCACCCCTCTTATGAGGGAACTAAGGTGAGCCCCTCTTGCGCCCTTTTGGGTAAGTTGTCACAAACCAGTAGAATTCTAATACTGAGTCAAGCCAGAACCATATAGCTTGTGGTTGTACTGTATGTTCCAGCTTTTGCTGACAGATAGGATCCTAAATCCATGTTACTAAAAAGTCAAGTTTTACTTTATCATTTCATATAGTCATTAATCAAGATTAAATATCATGCTTTGTTAAAGAGGAGCACTAGCAATAACTACCCATATGCAAAGATAACCCATAGGATTCCAAGGTTCAAGGTAACAAATCTAGGTAAGCCGTAAGGTAACAAGATTAGACACATGCATATGATTTTATTCAAAAATATCATGAATAGGACATCAAGGAAGATCCCATATAATACTTTCCTTAAAAGCTTAGATTCCTTTGCTCGATGGATTCTCAACTTCAGATGACTTCTTCTTGATCACCAACGCAAAACTCACCGATTGGACAACAATTAACAAATCACCACACAAGCATCTGATCATACAAAGCATACAAACATATCTATTTAGAACAATACACCAATCAATGAAAAAGGATTTAAAAAGAGATCTACGCAACTCTATGATCACACAGACGCGAATAACACACTAATCGGAACTACGATGATCGAGATACAACTAACGAAAGATCTGCTTTTATTAAGAGAGAACTATAGGCTTTATCAATTTTATAACTATATAAAAGAGTAGACAAGGTATTTCAGAGAAACACCTCGATTAGAATTAGGTCAAACTTGTATTTGGATTTCGAAAACGAAAGTTGAAACTATCATTATTTTATGTATAAAACAAGTTGCAAAGTGGTTAATCAAATTAGGATTTGAACCCATGAAAATACAGAGCTATTAACATGGTATTAAAGATCACTAATGAGAAGGTTACGCCGATACGAAGCCAACGCAACTTGAACGGAAAAAAACGGATTTGAAACGGAGAAGATATGAAATTAACAAGATTTTCTATACAAGATTAATTCATTAAAAAGGATTAATCTAAACTTTATTTTCAAAAGACTTTAACATAGATGAAAACTGTACCATTAGATAGATCATGAAATTACGAAGCTAACGCAACTTGTTTGGGTCAAATTGGATTTAAAACAAAGAAATTATAAGCATTTGAAGGTGGATGGCATAGTTGTAAATATGGATTTCCAATTTATTTCTGAAATAAAACGAAACCGAACAGAGTACGCTTTTCAGAAGAGAAAGCGTAAACTAGAGAGTGCGCTAAGGGGACTGCAGAGCGGGGTCGGCTGCTTGCCACGCGGCGTGTTGTGACTGGTGCAGTGCACGGGAGCAGTGTGGACCAGACACTGAGACGCGGTCCACGGGTCCACCATGGACCGGAGGGCGTACCCCTTCGGGGGTTCTAATCCCGGCCGTCCGAGGCGGATCTGACGGCGTAGAGGGGTGCGGGTGGGGGTGGTCACCGGGGCGGCGCTGGAGCGCAGCGGCGCCATGGGTGACGACGAGCCGAGTTCGCCGGAGCTCGTCGGAAGGACGTTTGTGGCCGCCTCGGGTTCAAACGATAACACAGGGAGACTCCGCATGAACTCGCGAGTGCATGAGTGAGCTTGGTTGAAGCGTTGGCTCACCGAGACAGTGCGTCCACGATGGCGCCATGGCTGGGGTGATCTGTGGCGTGCGGACGCGACGGTGCAAAGGGCTAGGATCCAAATTGAGGGTACAGGGAGGTGCGGTGTGCCCGTGTGGTGTCGGTTGGGTGCTCAAGCGAGGCGGTGACGCGCCGGTGTGGGACGGCCATGGTGGCGCCATGGCCGGTGTGCTCGGTGTGCGACGAATTCGTCGTTCCGGTTGCTAATCGAGCGAACAAAGGGTACGGGGAGGAAGAGGAGGAGACGGCGGACACAACCGTGCCCTTGGTGTGGCCGGAGGAGCTTACCCGAGCGTGGACGACGGCGGCGGGATCCGGGGATGGCCGCGGCTCGCGGCGGCGGCGCTCTGAGGCTCTGCAGCTCCTACGTGAGGGAAAGGATGGAGGCGGTGGGTGGCGGGGTTGGCTTAAATAGCCCCCGCGGTGGTCCAAGGATGGAAGGAAGGAATCGTGGCCGGATTTCGCGCTCGGCAGACGGCGCCGTCACGCGGGGAAGGAAGGGGAGGGAGGAGGAAGAAAAGGAATGGGAGGGGAGAGACTGACGCGTGGGCCCGGGTGTCAGTGTGAGCAGAGTGGGAGAGAGACGCTGGAGAGCGGGGTCCATCTGTCGGCGCGAGAGAGAGGGCGGGAGCTGGGCTGTCCGATTCAGAGAGGGGAGAACGGGCCGGCCTGCTGGGTGTGGCCGGCTTGGGCCTGTGTGAGAGAGAGAAAGAGACAGGCCGCGGGGGAGGAGGTGAAGAGATGGGCCGGGGATGGAGCAGGCCTTCGGACAAGAACAGAGGGGGGATTTTTTATTTTCTTTTTATTTTCTTTTTCTTCAAAGCTCATTTCCAAAACCATTTTGAATTCAAATCTGAATTTGGAGACATGCCAAACAATACAAATAAACAAATGCAAAGGCATGAATGCTCAAACATGTTTCTACCATAAGATAATTTTTAATTCCATAAAAAGTTTTATTTTCCAATGATTTCATGAACACCAAAAATCATAATTAAATAAATTTAAATCTATTTTCCAAAAAGCAAAAATTTGGGGTCTTACAATCACCCAAGCCACTAAGGTTTGGGGCCTCCGCAACATCACCCTGAGCCACTATGGCTTGGGGGATCACTAGTGACTGCTCAACAAGCATAGTTTTATTGCTCATTGTTGGTATATTTAAGACGCACATAGATAAATCTGCAAGCGCACGGATACCATTGTAGCTTTCCCCTAGAGGGTTTTAAATATCGTATTGTTGGCATTTCTTAACGACATCACCAAGAACATAGTTCTTAGCAATGCCGCCAAAAATGCATGGTATGTAATTAACTTGTCTTTAGCAACTAGCCACTTATCTTTTACCCTATACTCCTAGGCATGGAACTAGGTTGTCATCCCTAACTATAGAGCTAGGAATATTTTATGGTATTTATGAAATATTATATTTTATGTATGACTAGGTAGAAATAAATAAGAATATATATGAAATTATAAAGAACTAATGATTCTACAAGCAGACAGATTAAATATATCATTGTAGCATTTTACCTAGAGTATTACCAGGTTGTCATTTATATTCTACCACTGGGAAGGTTTAGTAAAACTGAGAATCTATAGTTTTGATAACAAGCATATGAAATGAATGAAGGGATTTAACCATCAATGATCTCTACTCTTAAACAGGGTAAGTCACATGATAAATATATATAAATAGGGTAAATAGATTAGTCATCATTATCATAATAATAAGGATAAAGTTTTCTAGAGCATTCTAGTCACTACACAAGCGTTGTCTAACACAAGTAATAAATAAATAACTCCTAAGTATTCTAGCTACCATTAAAGCTACGCTAGTTAGTGCAAGTACATCTAGTAATCATTGTTAAGTAATACTACCAATATTCCCAACCACAATGGGGCGATGAACAGGATGAGTTGAGTTCAGAAACCTTAGATATAACAAGATATCCTCAACCTGACAATTCCTCCCTACCAAACCACTACACGGGGAGGAGGCCTACAAAGGACTGGATGGACCTGTCACATCCACAATCTACCTCACGAACCGACACAGATGGGGGCATCCGCAGATAAGCAAATTATCCAAGAACTGCGCCTAATAAGGGAATAAGAACTATACCAGACTCCAATCTCTTGACAACATCGGGAGTCCAAGATCGATTGACGTATCTTGACTTCCTCTACTCTCGATCTTACTAAGCTATGCTATGAACTAGAAAAACTCTACATGAACTAAGGTTTGTAGCTCTGGATGACTAGATCTCTTATGACTTAAACTGAATGGATCTTCAAATGATCTGCGAATGACTCAAGGGGGTCTGCCCTCTATTTATAGTTCAGTGGGATGCACGACAACCGTTGGATCAAACCGACTTAAGGTAGGGCTCAGATTAATCTTCAAAGGAGATGGAGGAAGCTTCCAGAAGACGGTAGCCTGTGGGCCCTTGGGGGTGCCGCCCGGCCCCACATGGTGGTGTCCGGGGCCCCGCTTTGCTCTGGTGTCTGCGGGATCCTCCTTGAGTAAATTGGCATGTGTATCTCCACAGGATTTATTCGATATCTTCTCTGATTTGATTCTCTTTATTGCTCTTTTCTGGAATGGTCCCTAGAAAATAATGAAATGCCAAAACTTGTGGGAATTGTTAGATAAAGCCCTATATGTCTAGATATTATATTTGATTGATCCAATTATCATGTTTATAATTGCCTTAAAAGTTGAGGCTAACGACCGTCAACACGTATCCACTGGGAAATGTGTGAGATCAACTACGTTCTAACTTAACCAAAAGGGGTAGATATAAACTAGGGTAGAAATAAGATAAGGTAAAGACTAAACTAAAGATAAACTTGTTTGGAAGCATCAATAAAAAATGAGGTCGATAATAGGAGTATAGAGAGGATAACTCAAGTAAGATATATGTCTTCTACTATTCAACTGGGGACATTTACATAGAAGGTCGCAAATAGAGTACGACACTCCTAAGTAACACGTGCTCCTATGAAGGCCTATAAACTGGAGGTGAACTACGGAGGACTCAACGCACCTGTCACGTACGTGATCTACCACCGATCCGGAATATAGGGAACATTCATGTTTACCTAAGTCTAATTACCACATTTACACTTATGATAAAACTCTAACTCAAGCATGCAATAAGTATTAAATCACTCAAAAGAGCCATGACTAGAATAATAGTATAAACAGAATCTTACTTGAATTAGAAGTCAAATACTAGAGACATCTCAGGAGCAAGCTTAGGGAGAACTTGATCTCGCCAAAGTACAAGCCGAAGAAGCACTGACAAGCCGGCACCTCCTCCAAACTCTTCCCCCACTCTCCATCTCTATTATCTAGAAGACTAGATCCTATGAAGAACTAATCTCTAGAGAGGTCATCCTTTCATGGTACACCTCTGACCTAATCTTGACTATAGAATATGATTATGATGATAGATTATGTAATGCGATATGCCTTCAGGGAGAGGGGTCTGGGGCTCCTTATATAGCTCGGTGGGATGAAGCACAACCCTTGAATCAAACTGACCTTGACAAACGGCTTAGGTTGGATCTTGATGTTGGTTGGGGGTAGCGTAACTGAACAAGACTTTTGAATCCTCTGGGGAGGCTGGCTGGTCTAGGATGGGGACGGCCAGCCTCACCTGGCGGCCCTTTGGCTCTCGCCGCCTTCTAGTGTCTTCTTGCGCCTTCTAGAGTCTACCTATGTTGGTTTCCTTCTTGATTACACGTTATCATGATCCGTGATAGTTGTACCTTGATTCCAACTGTTGCTTCCTTGTTTAATTCCTGGAAAATCTCAATTCTCCAAAATTATGGAATATTGTCAATTTAAACCCTATTCTATGTTGGTGATTGCTTTTATACCCTTTTCTATAGTTTAATTGACCTTTTAATATAGTAGTTAATTACCGTTAAGACCCACCACTATGACAAAGTCATGCACAACACGTGACACAAGGGAACAAAATCCTTTCGACAACTTTAGGGGCTCAAGGGCTTGTGGGTCTACTCGTTAGCCTCACGAGCCCTAGGCCTTCGCCACCAAGAAGGCTCCAAAAGGTGCAACTCGTATAAGCCGATCCAAGCTAACTAGATCTAAAGGTTCTGAGTATCAGTAGCCAAACAATGCCTAGGGCTTCTCTAGCTCCATCACAACACCAGGGGCCATCCACACTACAACAACACCCTCCTAGACTCCACCATTTACCCGATCTACCTCAATATATAATGGGAGGTCCAATCCTAGAGAGGGTGAGGCCAAAATGAAGATTGCATACCACCCAAACGGATGTGGTCCCCAATTGAGTAGTGCCTTCGAGATAACATCGAGCTCTACACCAAGAGCAGAGCCACCTTGAGAGAAGTATCAAGAGCTCCCCACTAAATATTCTTCTCCTCCAATGAGGAAGAGACCTCACTGCCGATGATCCTTGGATCAGCACCAAGCGATCCCCTTCCAAATCTTTTACAATCTTGCTGTACCCCCCCCCCCATTTGGGTCGTATCAAATACTAAGATCATTTGTTGGTGGATATAGGGTCCCAATAGCTTGAACTAGGATAAATACTTATCCAATCGGTGTTCTTCATTTCTTGACTCCACCCAAGTCACCAGAGACCACACCTAATAACACTTAACGAACAACAATGCTTGTTATGGTTACGTCACCATGATAGTAAGCCTGCTAGAGTAGTGATGAATAATTATGGTTATAGTCCTAGGTAGCAATAAATCAAACTTTATATCTAGTGCCTTCATGCTTGTTTGTATTATTAATTTTCACGCATTTTAATGAGCAAATGCATGGATACCATTGTAGAATTTCACCGTGAGTATTCTAGATATTATTATTCTAGGTACATTTGATTATACATTTTCCATTTTAGCATATTATAAATTTATAAGTATTTTTTAACATGGATAAAAATACAAAAGTGTATAACAAAACCAAGGAAAGACTAGAAGAGCTATTCTAAATATTCTAGGGTTTCCATAGCTTTATTTGTTGTTGTTTGTGAGCTCACCTAGATACTTTTCTTTCCCTTTCATTGAAACTAAGTCTAATTCAAGGTAGATTTATGGAGTGTTATATGATCTTATATCATTTTTGTGCTTTAAATGTTTTGCTGCAAGCTAGTGCATATGTTGGAATCCTATATATATATATATATATATATATATATATAACACCTTTCTTGGTCTGAAACAAACATTAGCATCAGTATCATGGCAATGCAATAGAGAATAGAATGCCTAGTTCTAGTTTTCCTTGGCTTGAGACATTTCTCCGTCATTTTAATACTATACATTATCTCCATTTCTCAACTTAATGTATGATATTTTCACTAACCAATGATAAAAAAGAAACAAGTTATGTTTATAGTACAATAGTGAAATTACATGATATCCATGCAATGTATAACTAGCTATTATATAAAATTAATTTCCTTTCATGCTCATTTTTATATGAATATGATATAAAACTGTTGAGTGTCCTATCATGAGAAAATACATGTATACATATAGAAGATTTGAATTGTTCATGATCATTTATGAAGTAGTAGCTCAAGCATTTGGATTGAAATAGATATAGATCACGTAAGTGTTGCCTACTATCAAGCATCACGATCATGAGAATTCATTGTTGAAGACGGAGTCAACTAATAGTAGTCAAATCAGGCACCAAAATCCTACTATATTGAGTGCTTGACATAAGTGGTGGTGGTGGTATGTCCATGGATGACCTCATCAACCTGTTATGTATGTGGGTGTATTAGTGTGTCGCTTGACACCTCATTTGTTTGACCAAAGTGGTATGATATGAGATCTGTGAGATACGAGTGATATCTTGACAAGTGATATTCCTAATAAACTATATAGATTATAATGTACATTAACAAAGATATATATATATATATATATTTGACTTTAATTTTTAAAAACTATTGTCTGTGTGATACCATATTTGAACAATTAATAAAAACCAGAACAAAAAGATTTACCACAAGGCCTATAAATACACGACCTTCTCCTTTTGGTTCTTCATATCCCAATATCCCTCATCTTGGTTGACACTACTACCATTTGTTGTGTGTAGTATTGAAACCCCATGGATCTCAATTCTGGAGAGTGGAATGCCTCCGAGATCATCATGGCAAAAGATCTCATAGCTAGCCACAACTCCAACAACAGTTATGCTTACAACATGTACAAGAAACACAGTGACATTATGGAGGTTCTCCAAGCAAGGTTTCCTACAAAGGGAAAGCATCAGGTAATCAACTTGTATGTCGATCTCATGATGGAGACATTGAATACGATGTTGAGCAATGATCCACATGCAACATCGAGTAGCAAGCTTGTTAGCAAATATTTTGAGATGCAACTAGATGTTCCTATGATGGAAAGCATGGACATGGTGAGTGGTTATCAGCTAGAGGGGAATGGGGCCAAGAGGAAGGCAAAGGAGGCTCCATGTAGGCAACTCACTTTGCAGATAGAGAAGCAGCGCCCTATAAAATTTTGGACCAAGGATGAGCACAGGTGAATAATTTTCTATATGTTATTAGGTTCTTTCACACATATTTGAGTTTTGATGTTTTTATTTATGTCATAGTACATTGAAATGTTTTTTTGACATGGGTATTGAGAGTATAGAAATGTGATTTGTGTTCATATATCACTATTTTAACTTGAACCTATCTCATTGTAGAAAGTTTCTCTATGGCCTGCTTGTGTTTGGTCGCGGCGACTGGAAGAATATCTCTAAGCACTTCGTTACCACTAGGACACCAATGCAAATCTCCAGCCATGCCCAAAAGTACTATCGTAGGATGGACTCCACGAAGAAACAACGTTGCAGCATTAATGATGTTGGTATCTACGATGTTGAGCCCTGGCTGCAAAATAATACTTCTAGCTTGGAGGGGTTCACCCTAAATGGTGGCACCGACAACCCAAAATGCAATGGCACTAGTGCCCATCTCACCGCCATGAACAACCAGGACCAGCAGATTTGGTTACCATCCTTGTACCATGCTGAATAGGCAAGCAACAATAATAGTTTGGCTACTGCCTTAGCAGTAGGCCAACAACAACAGATGTGGGCTAGTGGTTCTGGTGTGGCTCCAATGATAGAGAGGAATGGTAGCAAGACAACATGGACTAATGATCAGGAAACAAATTATCATATTGATCAGTGGCTGATGAACATGGATATGATATAGGTTTACATATAGCCTATAGTAAAATGCATGGAAACTTATTGATCCATCATATATTTGCCTGCTATAAGTATTGTGTCCTATTATGGAGGAATAATTCTAGTCAACCATTGTAATGAACTATTATATGCATGTGTCTATGTTTTATTATGTTTCTTGCAAGGTTGTTAAGATCATGATCTTGAATTGGACTAAAACATGAGTCGTAGTGTCGGATACCTAATTTAACGATAGACTTTCAAAAACAAACCAACGAACTAAAAGCCCACCAACGGTCATCCGAGGAAGGATGAAAAGCCCATCAAGGACAAACCATCACAGGCCCACGAAGAGGAGGTGCGTGACTCGCCCGCCGACCCGGGTAAACAGACGTGCCCCGGGCAGACGTGGTTCCGTCTCGCCCGACGCGGGAAGCGAGGCGGCTCCGCAACCCACAAAAGACATGGAGGACATCAGCGGTAGAGGAATGACCCATTTTCCCTCATCTAGAAGGCGGCAGCCACTAGTCCTTATCCGCTGACGGTGCATCCTTCATAGGATAAGGCCGAAGGTACGGTACCACGTAGAACCGTACATCCCGTATAATCCAGCGCGCAGGATAACACTCCGGTCCCTGCCCAAACGGAGACATGTTGAGTTCCCCGATCAGGACGGGATGGAGCAGGACTCCTGAGCAGATAGGCATCATGCCCTTTGTGAAGCAGCATCGGTCTCTCGCATTGTCGGGCCCCTACAAGAACTCTCCGAACGGGGGTACACCAGGTACGGAGGGCCCCAGGAGTAACGACGTCCATTGGACCGGGACAAAGGAATCTGCCGTATGTAAAAAGAACTATAAGAAGGTACG
This sequence comes from Microstegium vimineum, assembly GCA_022036555.1. NCBI lineage: Eukaryota > Viridiplantae > Streptophyta > Magnoliopsida > Poales > Poaceae > Microstegium > Microstegium vimineum. The sequence goes on from CM039125.1 coordinate 42,833,944, forward strand.
ACCTTGTACTTGCTAATGGTATAACGGACGACATGCCTCTACGATTGCTATGGGTTCAACTGGACCCCCCCCCCCCGAATTCTTCGGCGGTGCAACGGAGGGCCGACATGACACCCTTCCTCTGACCAAGTACGAGGGCGATAGGAATATAGTATTATAAGTGTCCAACATCCTTCCTGGGGAAGGAAGGGATAAGACACAACATCCTATGTATATCCCCCTCGACGCATGCTTGTAACTACCCTGAGCCCCTTACGACTATAAAAGGGGAGCAGGGGGGATGATGCCGAGGGGGCAACACATATCGAACACACAACGAAGAACACAGCTAGCAGATAGCACACTCACTCACTGAATCATCCAGAGACCTGGGGCTCACACCCCCTCTCTCGACCCAGCTTGTAAACCCCCTCCAAGCAGAGATAAGGAACACGAGCAGCTCCACACTGGATATAGGGATTTCTTGCCCGAACCAGTATAAACCTCTTATCTCTTTGTCTCACCATTCGGAACCCGACATGTGTACAAATTTACTCATTGGTAGTTTCTAAACACCGACAGTTGGTGCGCCAGGTAGGGGGCATCGCGTGTCACGACGCCTTAGTGGTTCCGAATGGCCACCTTCAACTCCGGGAACCCCGGGCTCTCCTTCATCCGCTTTGGAAGCCTGGAGTTCGCCTGCTCCCCGGACGGGACCGTCACCCGCGTGATGTCTTCGGCGGACCAGGTCATCGACGCCCTAGCATGGTCGGACGAAGACCACCCTGTTCCCTGCAGGGACGCACCGGTTGAGATCCTAGGTCCACAAGGCCCTGGAGTCAACCTTACCGGACTTAGGGAAGAAACCTCACGGAACGACGACAGAGGACTCCACCCGCTCGAAGCGTTCATGAGTGGCATGGGGGACTCTGACGACGATGACCACAAAATCGATCACGCGGTCGAGCACGCCGTGCTATGTTTCGTGCGCTCTCAGTACGACTATCTCCTGGACTCGGACCCCAGCTCCGACAACGACGAAACGCCGCCAGAAGACGACCGCCTCAAGGCCATCACCTTGACGGAAAGGGTCCGCCAGGATGTCAAGGAATGCGTCAGCATCCTCCTCTCCGGCTCCGGCGAGGAGAGAGGGAGCCCGCTCCATGGCAAATGACGTGCTACGCCTCGGATGAACAATCCTCTGAGGGCGGTGACCACCCGCTGCTCCACGGACGCATGTCACGTCAGCGTGCCAAAGGACGAAGGGCGCCGCGACCCTCTCCGGTCCATGCGGAAAAACAGGCACTCGCTTACGTCTATGCCGCCATCCAGATTGAAGGAGGCACGCCGATAAAAGAAGGTGTCCCGGTAACATACCCATTCGGCCTTGTCAGCACCGTTTCCATCCTCGAGCGGCTCATCGCTCTGAAGATGACCGACACCCCCGACGACGAGTTCGTGGGAACCATCGATTCATTTTATGACCTCCTCACGGAGGAGGACTTGGCTCTCTCCGGCACCAACAGCACGGGGACCGAGCACATCACCCCCGAGGTCAGCGAGGCCCCCTCACGAGAATGCTTCATGTGCGACGGGAGGGAGGCCACCACCGAGGGAGCCGTGCGCGACCTCGACGAGGATGGCAACAAAATCCTCCCCGAGAACCGGCAGGCTCCCACGCCGCCGCACGTCAACCTAGACGCTATGCAGGCCCGGCAGGACGAGCTCGACGACGCTCACCGCCAGATAGACGACGAGCGTGCCCTCCTCGAGCAGCAACTGGACCAACAGCCGGTGATCGATCCCCGAGCCCGAGCTCGGGACGTGCACCACCACATAGTCTAGGATGACGCGTCTCCACCGAATTTTCCAAGGGTGCAGCAGAACATAGCGGTCGCCACCATGCTCATGAGGCAGTTTCCGGAGCCCACGACGCCCGAGGAAAAGAAGCTTAGAGGAGAACTATGTTTCCTCCTTGACCGTGCGGCGGCTCAGCAGGCGGAGAGCTCGGCACGGCAGAGAGCAGGGGCTCTCTAAGGTGCTCCAAACACACCACTGTCGGAGAACTATGTTCGCCAAAGACCGAGGCCAACCCCCGCAAGGGACCAGGAGCCGGTCAGGCGGCGTCCTGGCCACGGAGCATGCTTCGGGAGTGACGACAACGGGCAAAGTAACAGTGACAACGGCGATAGGCGACGCGGGCGACACTCGCGCAGGTGCGGACGACACGACCCTGACGTGGACCGGGACTCTAGCCCGGAGCCCACCGGACCACGATGCTTTTCTGCGTGCATACACGTCGCACGGATTCCGTCGCGCTTCCGACCACCAACTTACATCCAGAACTACACAGGGCTCACAAACCCTGGCCTCTGGCTGGAAGACTACCGATTTGCTTGCGAGGCGGGTGGGACGAACAATGAGAATTTCATAATTCGTCACCTGCCGCTCTACCTCTCGGACACGGCACGCGTGTGGCTGGAGCACCTCCTGAAAGGGAAGATCCGGAACTGGGGGACCTGAAGGAATCCTTTCTCGGAAACTTTCAAGGGACCTACATCCGTCCTAGGAACTCATGGGACCTCAAGAACTGTAAGAAAAAGCGAGGCGAAACCCATCAAGAGTACATTCGTCGCTTTTCTCAACAGTGTAACGAGCTCCCGGATATAGCCAACGGCGACGTCGTCACAGCTTTCCCGTCATGGACGACTTGCGAGTCGTTGGTTCACAAACTAGGGCGCAAAAAACCCAAGACGACGAAGGAGCTGCTTGACATCGCCGCTAACCACGCCTCGGGTGAGGAAGCAGTCGGCGCCGTCTTCCAGAGCGCGACAAGCCGCAGCAAGCGTGACGAGGCGGAGGCTAAGGTTCCCTCGACTCGTCCACACAAGAAGGGACGCAACCGGCAACGGTACGACCCGTCGCTCGTCGCTGTGACAAAGAAGGGCGAGGAGCAACAGGATATGCTGGCTAACGGTCACTTCGAGATGATGCTGGAATGGACCTGTCTGAACCACGTGACCCCCGTCAAACACCTCCTCAAGGACTGCAACCTTATGAAAAAGTTTCTCGGTGGAGGCGCAAAGAAGAGGTGGACGAAGAAGAAAGAGGACGATGGAGAGGACGGCGGAGCAAAGAACGACAGCTACATCCCGGCGGACGAAACCTTGATGATCTTCGGCGGCCTGGCGTCGTGCAGCTCTAGGCGTCAACAGAAGGTCGACCGCCGAGAGGTATACGCCACCATTCCCGTTGTTCCCACCTTCCTCAAGTGGTCTAAGTCCCCTATTACTTTTAACCATAATGATCATCTCGACTATGTACCGTATCCTGGGCGATATCCGTTATTTGTTGACCCCATCGTTGGCATGAAACACCTCACGAAGGTCCTCATGGATGGCGGGAGTGGACTCAACATCCTTTATGCTGAGACCCTCGACGCAATGAGAATACTGCGGTCACGTATGCGACCCTCGGGGGCTCCGTTCTTCGGAGTAATCCCCGACAAAAAGGCAGACCCCATTGGTCATATTGATCAGCCCGTTACTTTCAGTGGACCAGACAACTTTCGCAAGGAAACACTGACCTTCGAAGTCGTCGGCTTCAGGGGAACATACCATGCCATACTTGGGCGACCATGCTACGCAAAGTTTATGGCCGTCCCGAACTATACCTACATTAAACTAAATATGCCAGGCCCAAGGGGCGTCATCACAGTGGGTACGGCGCCCCGACGCGCGTACGAGTGTGACGTTGAGTGCTGCACATACGTGTCGGCGCTCGTAGCCTCGAAACAGCTCATGGCCGAGATGGCGGCCGAGGCAAGTGCGTCACGGGAAGAGGCCCCAAACGCCAAGAAGGTCATATCCTTCGAACCCACAGGGTCTACCAAAATAGTCGTGCTTGACACTCGGGATGGGGAGGAAAGGATCGTGCGCATGAGCACCTCCCTTTCTCCCAAATAGGAAAGCAAGCTCGTCGACTACCTCCGTGCAAACATCGACGTATTCGCATGGAGGCCCTCGGACATACCCAAGGACGTCGCCGAGCATTTCCTACATATCAAGCCGGGCTCCCGGCCCATCAAACAGCGACTACGCCGGTTTGACGAGGAGAAACGTGCCGCGATCGGAGAAGAGATCAAGAAGCTCCTCGTCGCAGGTTTCATCAAAGAGGTGTACCACCCCGAGTGGTTCGCCAACCCTGTATTGGTACGAAAAAAGAATGGGAAATGGAGGATGTGCGTTGATTACACTAGCCTTAACAAGGTCTGTCCGAAGGACCCATACCCATTACCTCGCATAGACCAAATAGTCGACACAACGTCAGGGTGCTGTTGACACAAAAAGCGTCAGGATCTGCGAACACCTCGGGCTTATACCCGAATTCGATATCCGAGGGCGTGCCAGTCGATTTGACCAGTTAATCGACAAGGACGATAACTAGAACAAGATCTGAACGAGACAACGGTGTTGCGCCCAGATGTCAAGGCTCAAACCTGATCAGGATAACTAGAGCAGAGTTGAACGAGACAACAGCGATGCGCCCGGATGTCAAAGCTCAGATTACTCCCACACGGAACTTACAAGGGTTGACAGAGGTCGATAAGATGTAGCCCGTCGAAACTTGAAGAACTCGTAGATAAACTAATACCTAATGCGGTAAAGGTAAATTGCTGGAAAGGTAAATAAGATAAAATAGATGTGTTTGATATGCTTGGATATGATCGTTTACAGCACCCCTAGGTACCTATTTATACTCCAGCAGAGGGAGTTGTAGATAGATATGACTCGTTCCTTTCCTAAATAAAACAAACTCCTATTTTAAAGGAAATAACTGACTCGCGCAGGAGTCGGACCCAAACAGAAACAATCTTTTCCTAAACAGATTCTACTATTATTAAGGGAATAAAATGACTCATGCAAGAGTCGGACTCAAATTTCTATAACAATACTGGTATAAGATCACCAGTTTCCTTATGCCTCTTCCCCGATGAAACTTTCCATTGACATCCTTCCGATCCGCAACCTCCTTTTAACGCCATCGGCAACCGTATGTTCACATCAACCATGTCATTCTTCATCGGCAACACTCCTTCATCGGTAGCTCTCTGCTGATGCCAGCCACGTCATTCTGCTTCCATCGGCAGCATCTACCACTCATCGGCAACAACCTTTAGCCCTCATCGGCAAGCTGACCTTTGCCTTTATCAAGTCTTTCTGCCTCCATCGGCAACAAGTCTGTCTTCATCAGCAACATTCTTGTCTTTATCGGCAGTTTGACCGATAATACCCCGATGCCGACAAGGAACAGCAACCAGCCTCTTGCCAATCAGCACAATCCTTAGATTATATTGACACGTGCCAAAAAACGGTGTCAACAGGTGCGAACTCCTTCACTTCCTCGACGTGTATTCAGGGTACCATCAAATCAAAATGAACGAGTCGGACCAGCTCGCGACGTCTTTCATCACTCCGTTTGGTTCCTTCTGCTACGTCATCATGCCTTTCGGACTCCGAAATGCTGGGGCCACCTTTCAGCGGACTATCATCCAATGTTTCGACGAACTCGTGAGCAAAACTGTCGAGGTCTATGTAGACAACATCATCGTCAAGTCCTAGCACGCTGACGGACTCGTGGCCGACCTCTCCCTCACGTTCGCAAAACTCAAAAAGAACAACATCAAGCTCAACCCGGAGAAGTGTGTCTTCGGGGTCCCTAAGGGCATGCTCCTAGGCTTCGTCGTCTACGAAAGAGGGATTGAAGCCAACCCCGAAAAAATCACCGCCATCGAAAAAATGGGGCCGATCCATAACGTGAAAGGAGTGCAGCGGGTCACCGGATGCCTCGCATCGCTTGGCTGCTTCATTTCCCGTCTCGGCGAAAAAAATTTGCCTCTGTATAAACTCCTGAGAAAATCTGAGCAATTTGCGTGGACGGCTGAGGCTCAATCAGCTCGTGACCACATTAAGCTACTGCTAACCAATGCGTCCATCCTAGTCTCACTTGAGGATGAGGAGGAACTCCTTTTGTACATCTCCGCCACAAGGCAGGTGGTGAGCACGGTTCTAGTGGTAGAGAGAGAAGAAGAAGGGCACACTCTCAAAATACAAAGACCCGTGTATTTTGTTAGTGAGGTGCTGAGCGACTCAAAAACCCAGTATTCCCATATGGAGAAGTTGGTATACGCGGTAATCATGACTAAAAGAAAATTGTTGCATTACTTCGGATCACATAAGGTGACGGTCGTCAGCAATGCACCGTTGGGAGAGGTCATCCTGAACAGGGACGCCACCCATCGCATCGCCAAGTGAGCGTTGGAACTGATGGATAAAAATATTGCTTACGCCCCGCGGAGCGCCATCAAATCACAGGTCTTGTCCGACTTCATTGCTGAATGGACGGATGCAACCCTCCCCACTCCAGCTACTGAGCAGGAGTATTGGACCTGGTACTTTGACGGGTCCCTCATGAAAACTGGCGCAGGTTCAAGAATCGTATTGACGTCACCCCATGGGGTGACCATGAGATATATGCGTTTTTTTCCCGGCATCCAACAACGAGGCGGAGTACGAAGCCCTGCTTAGCGGACTGCGGATCGCGATCGACCTAGGCATAAGACGGCTCGACGCTCGCGGCGACTCCCAACTGGTAGTCAACCGGGTCATGAAGCAGTCCAACTGCGTTGACCCGCGCATGACCACATACTGTAAAGAGGTGCGAAAACTTGAATCCAAGTTTGATGGTCTCGTGCTCAACCACGTACCGCGACATCAGAATGAAGAAGCCGACGCGCTGGCCAAGGCAGCCTCAAGTCGAGAGCCCGCACCTCCTAGGGTATTCACAAGTGACCAACCAAAACCGTCCATCAACACCGGAGAGTCAGAGGTCTCCAGCTCCCCCGACACTGTCTCCTCAGCAGCCTCAGGTGCCACTGAGACCTCGACTACTCGCAGCAACGAGGTAACCGAGGCGATGAACATAGAGCCAGAAGAATCGTCGCCAGAGGAGAAGGATTGGAGACAACCGTACGTGGAACGCTTAACCAAAGGCGAGCTCCCCGCGGACCAAGTGGAGGCCAAGTGGCTCGCCAGACGAGCCAAGGCGTTCCTCCTTGTCAGCGACGAGCTCTACCAGCGGCTCTTGCCACCGCAGCCATTGCCGCGGCACGGCACCTCCGCTCCCTCTAGCTGCACCTGCACGCTGAGCACCCATGTCCCTTCTGTGATTCTCCTCTCCCCCTGCGCTCGCACCCGCACCCCTCCCCGTGCACCCGCGTACGTACGCGTAGGACGCGCCGTGCGCTGTCGCGACCGAATCGGCTGCGCCGGGCGCCATTGCCGGCGACTCGACCCCCGGTCCCGGGCACAGCTGCAACACGCCGCAAGCGCACCAGCACCCCTTCGCGTTCCTTTTTTTTCTCTCCTATGTTCTTTCAGTCCTGCTTGGAAGTTTTGCCCCTGCTTGGAAGTTTTGCCCGGTTCACCTGCCTCGCTTGCCTAGACGTCACGGTCCACGAGGTGCTTGCCAGCTCAAGCGAGCCATTTTGGCTCTCTCAGGGCAGCAATGTTTTTCTTGTTAACACATATAAATCAAGGCAATCGAAGCAAAGGTACCAAACAGCTAGTAGCATCCAGTTTCTTGCACGGTCACACATAAAATCGTTGTTAGCTTGACCCTTGACGGCGTCACCTGATGTCATTATGATGCTATATGCTATACGGGCCGTTTTCCTTACGCATCCTTCGTGTTTGGGGGTGGTTGCGCCGTGCCCCGCGCGCGGCCCAGCCACGATGGGCTCGTGGACTCGTGCTCCCGCTCTGGAACACCTACTCAGCCCGCCGTCGCGCAGGGCCGTAGACCGCAGGAACCATCGGACACGATCAGTCAAGCCCGACTAATCTGCAGATCACCATCTTCGTGGGTTGCCCATGGTTTTACCGAGCCGGAAATAGTGCATGTTTCCTCACTAAATTTTAACTCCCTCAGACTTTATTTACATGCACATATAACTCCCTCAAACTATATATATATTGAAATATATCTGAACTAATATAGACTTCAATCCATATGATTTAAGATAGATACATGTACATCTAAATAGGGTCTTTATTTTTAATAAATATACTTTTTCTTCTCAACTCTAAAACCGACCAAACCATTTTCCTAAGCATTTAAAACCATTTATTTTATTCAAAATTGGTTTTATATTTTTCTTTTTTATTTATTACATGAGTTTTTGGAAAACTATAAAAAACAAAATTGTTAGACTCCATACGAGTAGATATATATAGTGAATATATGATATATTTTAGTACATTTTTTATAACTTTAGATCTATGTTTTTCTGTAACTAATTTATAGCTACAGTTTCTATGTCCGATTGTAATGAAATTTTTGTGGTGAGCTAATTAGTATGCTTCACTTATAGTAAAAATTTCATATTATTGAATCATGTATAACTTAACTAAGTTTTATTTTCTTTTCATTTCCCTGGTGTCGTATATATGTTCATTTAACTTATCAACACAACTTATAATATTTTCCTCTCAACAAATAGCAAAAACATCTAAAGTTGTCTTATCAGCCACAAAAATTATCAGCCGAACAAACTCTAAATTAATAAGATCTGATGCAACTGTTCGAGAAAAACTAATGTCACCGTTCTGTTCAAGATGTTGATACAACAAGCTCAAGATTTTTCTCTGTTTCCTTTAACCAGTGTCCCCTTTTCTATTTGGCTTTTTGTTTGTCTTGTACTCCTATCTCTCTCATCCTTGATGTGCTGTAAGACTAAATGCTCATAACGGGCATTCTTTTGGAGCATTTTACTAAGCTTCATTCCACCTACACCAATGCTATGATAATGCTATAATAAAGCTGCAGGAGTGTGATCGAACTTGGTGGTCGGTGTGCTTTTTCTCAACCCCCCAAGATGTCTCTTAAAAAGCTCTCGGTTTAGCACCTTTCCACCTCAAATTCTCACTTCACTCTGCTCCTTTTCTCGCCTCCCACCTGCCGTAGTTAGTAGAGTGCTGTTTATCTCCCGCATTTTTCTTACTTTCCTAAGTTTTCCTGTTATATGCAATTGTCCCAGTAACAGCGACAGATGACAACTGGCACAGTGGCACTAGCACACAAATATATAATGTTCCTAGACTTCAAAAATCTTGGTGCCTGGAGGGAGAGACAGAGACATGTATGGATCTGGGGGACGGGCATGCTAGAATAAGCAACCTTGCTAGTCATGAGTGCATGATTGCCTTGAATATATATATATATACTGAAATTGGAACTTTACATGATTCCATCAAAAAGTAGAAGCTAGCACAACGGCTCATATGCCAGTACGTGATTTCGTGGGGTCAAAAGGTCGCAAGCCCACGCAGCTCCTCCTCGGCTCGACGGCTCCACCACACTAGAAAAAACGCCACAACACTCCCGGTGACTCGACGACAGTTATGTTTCTGATGGTGATAGATCATAGATGTTCCCTTTTTATCTTCTCCCAAAGATGCTGGTCTTTAAGCAGTGGTCAAGTTAAAGAAACAGGTCAAGTAAAGGCCGATGCATTTTGTTTGTTCTGCATCCTCTCCTATTTTTTTCTTTTGACAATGAGGCCGCAACTCATTGTCATGTGTGCATTTCCGAACTTCTAAGTTCCTGCCTGGAACCATGGGCGGCCCCACGGGTATGCACCTGTATTCCATGGAATACCCAAGATTTGGGAACACGACAAGCACCTGTATCATGATCAAGCCATGACTGGAAACACGAGGCAGCGGCCGGCGGCGCAGACTAGTTTCACGACAGCACCTGGCTCTCTCCCTCAGCCCTCAAGATGCAGGTTTTAATGGGTTAACCCAATGACCCAAAACCCAAAAGTAAGTATTTAGTGTTATTACCCATTGGATCGACCTATTTATTTTTTTGTGTTAAACACCATTATACTCACTGGGTAACCCAGAACCCAAACAATATGAACCCAAACAATATACACGCGTAGAGAGTCCATGGCACCGCCGCACATGGCCTGACGAGCCTGTTCCGGGCAGTGGTGCGGATGAGGACGCTCCTATGCCCCTCCTCTTACACGCGCGCACGCAAGGCGCTGCATAGCTGCACGCCTGCGCAGCTTTGTCTAACCGGCCGAGCATCACTGTCGGTTGCTCCGGCGACCTCCAGCCCAGGGGACGGCGAGGCCAGCCACCAGCACCCCGATGCTCCTTTCCAAAGCACAGCGCAGCGCCATGTATACCTCACGGAGCAAGCACCGCCTGACAGAGTGCTCTGCTTTGCTCATCTGTTCGTTGGCTTGATGACATCACCCTAAACGTCATGCATATATTATGCCCGTTTTCCTTTTGAAAATCAGTTCCAGAAATACATGACAAAGACGTATATGACAGCAGCAACAAACATGAGCCATCCATCTCTCCGTCTACGTTCGAGATTAAAAGAAGGCGTGGGCGTGCGGCCTCCGCGCCGCTCCAGGCCCGTGTCGCCCGGGCGCCGGCTGACTTCATACTAATCAGTGTTTTTTCGAATGGAACGGAAACATTCCAACAAAATGGGTTGGGTTGACCCAAAACCCCAAAAAAATTAACTGGGTAGACTGGGTTGGTGTTTGGGTCAACCAATGCTAACCCACTTGCAAGCTGACTCAGCCCCCTCGCTCTGCTCAACTACACCTATCCGTCCCAAGTACTGGCAACCAGATAACCAGTGCCCTGCGCGCACCGCTGTGCCGAGAGGCCGGTGTCGAAGCCCGCCGGAAAGATGCCTGCGACAGGCTGCAGCACCATCCCTTTGACCGATCAATCCTCCCCGGCTCCCCCTCGGTTCCCGTCCCAGCTTTTGACTTGAAATGTGAACACAAAACACCCCCCTTAGATGGCTAGATCCATTATTCTTTAGAGAATAAAGATTTTGTTTTCTATTTTCTTTTTGCATTGTATTTCTAAGTTAGATGAAAAATAAGGATCCTAAAATATTTGTGCTTTGCTAAGCATCTTCAAGAGTTTAGCATCCTAAATTTTTTGGTAAAATAAAAAAAATACTTCTCCAATAATTTGACATCTGAGTTTAGCATTTTTGGCAAGGTGACAAATCTTAGTCGATTGCAAGCGCATATATCGTAGTTTTCTTGTGTTAAGCGGGTCTCTTCGTTTCGTTAGCAGATTTTTTTGGTTTTTTGTAAACAAAATTTGCTAAATTGCTCCCCATATTAATTTGAGAGTTGCCAAACAACGAGATTTGGGAAACGAAATTTACCAAACTATCAAAGATGCTCTGCATATTGTACTTTGCTTACTCATATTTGCATTGATTTTTTTAATATGGAATACCCTAATGTGAAATCCTGGTTCCGCCACTACCTGGAACACCTTTGAGATTAAAATTTGGATTGTGGATGAATCTATCGTGTTTTTGACCGGCAGATATTTGGTTCGCGGGGAACCCTGCTTGGTGCCAAGATCAATTACAACAGGAATTTTGTACCTGTTTGGGCCCCGCAAAGCGAGTAAAAGTTTTACGTTTAATTGCTACTTGTTTTGTATTTTGTATTCAGCGATATCAAACAATATATGTGCCTATGTCTATGAGAAATCAATGATTACAACAGAGAGTTTACCTAGCTATTTATATCGGGAACATATGCTATGGAAACCAGGTTCCCGTGGTAACTATGGAAACTCGCACGTGGATCGTTAGATCTAAATCCGATGGTGGGAGAGATTAGCAATTAACCCCTCTCATAGTGTGGGAGAGATTAGCACGTGGATCGATACACTGTGGGAGGGGTTAATTGCTAATCTCTTCTAATCTCTCCCACCATCGGATTTAAATCCAACGATCCACGTGCGAGTTTCCATGAGAATCTGATTTCCATAGCATACGTTCCCATATATATATGGGATCAAGCCCTACAAGCTAAGAAGTCACGCCTTAGTTAGAATCATGGTGTAATCCTGGAGATATCCTTCCTTGAATAGGGCATTGTATGCCATCAGGTGTTCTCTGATCCGGACTATGCTCGCAAATCTTGTGGATATCGGACGTATGGCATCGTCACTATCTATGAAAGTTTGGATTGTGGATATGATTACAATTAAATTTGGTAGCATAGTGGTGAGGTCACATCGAGAGCCTTCACGCCCACCATTGTTAGTTGTTCAAGCCATGCAAGGAGCTCGGAATATGGCATTGTGCCATTGCTACCTCCATCACCACTCACATGGGGATTTGCTAGAAGTAGCATGTGGCATGGCTCCAGCCGTCATGCCTAGCAACTTTGCCATAGCTCACTATTACAGATTTCAACATCACTGTCGGCTCATCACTGTCGGGTCTGGCAAAATCGGCAGTGATGAATCTTCACAGTGAAGCTCCTCATCAGTGTCGGTTCGTGGCTGGAAAAATCAGTAAAGCGTCTCTGCCCTTTCACTGCTGGTTCGTGGCTGGAACCGACAGTGATAACATGAACACTTTCACTGCCGGTTCAAGCCATGAACCGGCAGTGATGATGAGCTTCACTGCCGGTTTGTGGTTGGAACCGACAGTGATGCATATGTACAGTTAATTGTTTGATTTTTGTAAACGATCTCGGATGGAAAAAAATTTCTACATGAAAGTTGTAAATCTCGAAAAGTTATGAAACTTTGTAGTTGATGACTTTTTCATTTGATATCATCTTGTCATCGAAAAATATGTTCGAATATGTCAAATTTGAAATTCAATTTTTTGTAAACGACATCTGATGGAAAAACTTGCTACATGAAAGTTGTAGATCTCGAAAAGTTATGAAACTTTGTAGTTTGCAACTTTTTCATTTGAATTCTTTTAGTGGCTCAAAAAATCAATTTTCACTCGGTTTAGTATAGAATGAGGTGAACTAAAACCGAATCTAGACACAATTGAGTCATGAGTGGAGTGGTAGAGGAGGTTGCAGGTTCGAATCCCCGCCGGAACGCATTCGCGATTTTACGTGAAAAAATACGCGACTTGCGACAGAGACGGGCTGGTTCCTAGTGGCCTTTCCCAGAATTTTTTCTATTTTTAAAAACGCGATTTCTGGACACCAACATCACTGCCAGTTCGTAACGAACTGGTACTGATGTGATCACCTCATCACTGCCGAAGTGGTTGTGCCGGTTCAAAATCCGATAGTGATGGGGGATTTTGAACCGACACTGTTTTTGTTTTCTGCAGTAGTAGCTACCATGACCGCCTCTACATGTATCAGTTCCTCCAACACTACCACCAACACTTCCACGACCACCATGACAGACTTTGCTGACAATAGGTCAAGCTCCATGCTCTCCAAAGCCACCGCGACCACCACTGCTTCCACCTTCAACCGATGGCAATTCGAGAATTCTTGGTACAACCCATATGTGGGAAATCAAGAGTTGCTGAGGTCAAGATCGAAAAAAAAACACCCATCTTGGCTAGAGGGCACATGATCGGTTTGGGACAAGAAATCATAGGGGAGGGAAGATCTTGGGGGTCATATGTAACCTCGTTGACGGGATACATAAGAGGAAGGCTAAGGAAGGGAACTATGCCGTGGGCTCATGGCTCTTCATGGAGTGACAGGATGGGATGGGCGATGGCGGCGGCTAGATGCACAACGGGATAGTGAGATGGTCGGGTGACAAATGGAATGATCGGGGCATGTCAGGTTTTGCGGAATTTGGATGAAGAAGAAGATGAGTGTGGTTTTGCGAAGATTTTCTATGCGGGAACAGGGACGAGATGATATATTTTGAGAGGGGCATACTCATTTTTGGCCTGAGAAATCGGAACTTTAGGCCACTAATTTAGCTTAGTTTTCTGTGGTCTAATGGTCTAAATTGTTTTTTTGGAGGGTTAGCTAAAGTTGAGATCTAACTTTAAACCACCTGTTTGGAGACTTCGAATCTAAACTTCAGATTAGGGAATCCAATTAAGACCTTATTTTATAACTGTATTTTTTAAAAATATATACTTAATATTAAGAGGTAAAATTTCATTCTATTTTTTCATCCACCTCTCCCTAACTACTTAGACTGAATAGGTTCTTCTGTTCCGCTTCTTTTACATGACCTGGTTATGACCCATACTAGCTCATACGAATTAGAACAACTTGCATCTACAATAATAGATACAGAGTTCGATTCCAATACGTATTGGGTCGCACCCTTCGTATCTTGTATGTGACATGGACTCATGATACACGCTCATACAAGTTAAAACAACATGCATTTAGCGATGACATAGAGTCTGATTCCGTTCCTGTAACACGCAAGGTTCCGCTAGGCGCTCACCTAGGCGCGAATCGGAGGGCATCTGCCTCGCCTATGGGGGCAGGCGGACCCTAGGAAGCGGCGGCTCGTCGGCGCGCCTGGCGGAGGTCGCAGGGGCGTCGGAGGAGGAAGAGGAGGTGGTGGAGGCGGCAGGGAGGAGACCGGCGGCTGGCGGCTGCGGGCGCGGGGAGGGAGGCGGCGGCGGTGGAGGTGGCGAAGGAGGAAGAAGAGACGGGCGGGGTCGCGGGGAGGACCGGCGCCATGCAGGCGCGGGGATGGGTGGATTGCGGATGGGGCGCGAGGGGCTGGATGGATAAGGTGGGAGGGTGGATAAGGTGGTTGTTGGGCTTTTTTTATGGGTCTTTCTTTAACTTTAGGTCCATATATCTCCTATTTTTTTTCTTTTAATTAAGATATATGTACGTGTATGTATAAAAATCAAAACGCCTAGGGAAACGCCTAAGCGCGATTAATCCCGACTAGGCTCTAGGCTGAGGGTCAGCGCCTAGATTCTGCCTGGCGCATAGCTGAACTTTGGTAACACGTCGTAAATATGAAAAGCAAAAAAAACTACAAGCAAAAAAAACTACAACCAAATCAAATTGTATTGATAAGAAATTAAAGCCACCAATCCACTAAGACCAAAAAGAAAGAGCAGTCCACTATATACCCGTCTAATAAGACAAAGAAGAAATATAAAATGAAATATGGAAATGAACTACGTACTCTTCTGCATGCATAACTACTATTGCGCAAAAAGTTAAGAACAGACTGTATGTGTGGCGGTTATGTAGCACAAATGTCGTATGGTCTTTCGGAAGAGTTATGCCACGGCATATGGAAATGCCGTATCGTCCGACAACTGTACGTGTGGCAAGTTACTGCAACGGCATAACGGTTAGCTGAGCTCCCGTCAACAATTGTGTGAACTGTAGCAAGCGGGATGAATGGACGATACGGCTACTGCGACCTAGCTTGTACATGGGCGTGCTTGGTATGGTGGTCCTCGCGAGCCTGTCCCAGGGACCAGGTTTTGGCCAGCCAAAGCCAGGCACCGCTCGGCCACCCTCCACATGTTTGGTTCATGGCCGCAACGAGCTCGGCCGAGGCGAGGCAGTGTTTGGTTGGCAGCCACCAGCTCGGCCAGCCACCCAACTGCCAGCAACCAAACCAACCGACCAAAGGAGGCTGTGTTTGGTTGCTGGCCTGGTTGGTCGGTTCCCAGCCAACAAACCCACATAGCAACCAACACAGTAGTATATCACATTTTTTTTGAAGGAAGATAAACATCATATTGTCATTATATTGCCATGTAACATCAGTTTACTTAACTGTTATTAACAATCAGTCGTAATTCGTAATGAGTACATCTAAATTGGACCAAAGACAGTGAAAAGAATAAAAACTTTGAAAAGGATTGGCATCAGCTCTTGTACAAGCTGCTGGAGTTCGGGCAAGTTAAACACAGGTGCCTGCCAACCAATTGCAGAAGCAAATTTGTAGAAATAGCAAAGAACGAGATTTAAGAACTCATGCCAGACATGGAACTCCTGTGAACATCATTCAGTGCCATCATCTCAAGCAAAAGCTAGGTGTTACAGCTGATTGATGGTTCACAAGAGTTTGATGACAGTCATGAAATATAGACAACATAAGTAGTTACAACAGACACCTATTTTGTCAATAGTTTGCATCACAGGCCAACAGAGACTTCAAAATGAAGTCTTACAGAGTCAACACATGGTCATATCAACAAAGGCCGACACAAGGCACCTCAACTACTGCAAACCGAGAGCCTGAAGAATCATGGCCCTAGTGGTTTCGGTGATTAACGAAAATTAGCGATTATTATGGCTAACGTGTGTTTTGCAGAGGCTATGCGTAGCTTAGCCATGGTGATCTACATGAATGGGCATGAATGGTCATCACTTAGCCCTCAAGATGGATATCGTTTCGAATTTCAAAGAGACATGATGAAGACCCTAGAATGATAGGCCAAGTGCCATAAGGTGATAAAGGGCACTTAGAAATAGATAGGGCTTCTATTTTATCTTTGACCGTACTATCAAGAGGGGTTGAGACTAGTAGCTTGACTTAGGAAAGCTTCATGACTTAGGTGTGGTGCACACTTAACTTCCTTAGCTCTAAGCAAGCATATAGTGACCGTAAAATAGCCAAGAACTTCTTCCGAATTCATTGCGACGAAAAACAAAGTTGAAAAAGAAGTTTTCTGGGCGTCGGACGCTGAGTCTGGAGGCGCCGGACGCTGTCCGTCGCGTTGGACGATGGCGTCGGACGTTGACGTCAGGATGACGTAGCGTCCGTTGGCTGCCCAGAGGGAGCCCCTGAGTTTCAGAGAGCGTCGGACGCTGTCCTTCGCCTAGGCGTCAGACGCTAGGGTAGCGTCCGTCGGTCTTCCAGTGGGCATGTTTTCAGGGGAATTCAGCAAGGGGCGTCAGACGTTGGTTTACAGCGTTCGTCGGACTGCGCAGGAGCGTCCGTCGCCCAAACCCTGTTTCTGAACTAGCCGTTGGGCAGGGCGACGGACCGTCCATCGCCTGAGCGACGGAGCGTCCGTCGCCAACATAAAGTGGCAGCCCGAGGCAGTTTTCTGGGGGGAGCTATTTATAGCTCCTCACACTTCTCTCCCACCTTGCCTTTGCTCATTTCAGTTGCTGAGTTTATTGAGAAGGTTGGGAAGAGAGCAAGAGCCCTAGAGAGAGAGAGAGTGATTCGCGAATCCATCCATCCTCTCCTCTAGTTCATCCAAGAATTCAAGTGTGCATCCTCTAGTTGTAAAGCTTGAGTGAGTCAAGCGAAGATCGAGGCTTGTTACTCTTGGTGATCGACATCACCTAGACGGTTCGGTGGTGCTCGAAGGAAGGTGATCGCCGGAAGATTGTCGGCGGCCCTTCTCCATCGACTTGTGATCGGTTGTGGGCGATTCACTGAGCCAGAGTGGCGAAGAATCAGCCCGTAGAGAGCACTCATCCCTTGCGCGGGATTGAGGGGGAGCTATACCTTGCGAGGTGCTCCAACGAGGACTAGAGGGAGTGTCGACTCCTCGATACCTCGGCAAAACATCGCCGTATCAAGCATCTCTTTTCCTAGCTCTTTTACACCGCATTACTTTCCGCACTTGTCTTTCAATTCATACTAGAATTGTGTAGGAAGGTTTCGCTTTCTTTTGGCTTGCTACCGCTTTCTATCTAGGACACACAATCGGTAGGCACTAGGGGTTTAATTGGCTCTTGATAGGTTTAATTCTTGTCTAGAAATTAAAAAGAGCCCAATTCACCCCCCCCCTTCTTGGGCATCTTGATCCTTTCAATTGGTATCAGAGCGAGGTTGCTCTCAAATTAGGCTTTACCGTCTAGAGCAAGATGTCCCATGGGGATGGACCGCCACCCATGTTTGATGGGGATGATTTTCCGTATTGAAAAGTGCGGATGGAGGCCTACCTTGAGGCCGTGGATCTCGGTGTGCACAAAACCGCTACCATAGGTGGCGCCGTGTTTGCCGATGATCCCTTCTTTGAGAAGAACAATGCCAAGGCAAAGAACATTCTTTTCCGTGGCATTGGCAAGGATGTGTTCAACCGTGTGCGGAATTGCAAAATCGCTAACGATGTTTGGACTACCATTTGTGCGCTACACGAAGGGACCAAGTGTGAGCATGAGGAACGCTACCATTTGTTCATGGTCAAGTTGAACTCCTTTACTATGCTCACTCATGAGAATGCTAATGAGATGTACTCACGTTTTAATATTCTTGTAGAGGAGTTGAATGGACTTGGGCTCAACCAAATGGCGCCGGCCGATGTGGTGCACAAGATTCTTTGTGTCTTGCCCATTGAGAAATATGGCCACATCGTCACGGTTCTTCACCAAGGGGACCTCGCCCTCATGGTGAAGAAGACAACAAATATGTTGAAGAGGCTAAACAAGAATGGAGTCAAGTTTGACTCAAAGAAGAAGAAATTCTTCACAAGATCCTCAAGGAAGCCTCTCTCCAAGATGGATTGCTACAATTGTGGCAAACTTGGACACTTGGCTCATGCTTGCCCCTAAGAGAAGAAAGACAAGTACAAGAACAAGAAATTCAATAACAAGTTAAAGTACAACATGGGCAACAAAGATGAGTCAAGTGATGAGGAGAAGAAAGATGACAAGCCATTCAAGAAGAAGAACTTCAACTTCCACAAGAAGAAGAAGGATGGCAAAGCCTACATTGTTGGTGATTGGCTCACCGACATTGAAGACACAAGTGACTCATCCGGAGATGAGAGTGAAGATGAGAAGGTGGCCGCCTTGGTAATTGGGTCATCTACTCCACCGCCACCTCCTCCATCATCTCCTGGCTCATCCTCTACACACCTATGCCTCATGGCTAAAGGTGACAAGAAGGTACAAAAAGAGGATAATGATGATGAGGCTAACTCTAGTAATGATAGTGATGATGAATTTGAAGCACCTTCCTATGATGAGATAATTGTGATTTGCAACAAATACACTAAGCTCATTAGAAAGTACAAAACTAAAAGTGAAACACTAGAGAAAGCAAATGATAACTTGCATGCAAAACTTGATGACTTGTCTAGTGCCAATGATGATTTGAAGCTTGAGAACAAATCTCTCTCATCTAGCACTAGGGAGCTCAAAGCCTCACTCAAGCAAGCAAATGAGAAACATGATAAGCTTGAGAGGTCATCACAAGAGCTCTATACAAGATACAATTTGCTAAAAGATGACTACAACCAAGTTAGAAATGAACATGACACACTTGTGATAACAAATGAATTGCTTACAAATGATCTTGCTACACATGTTGCTATTAACCCGGTTGTTAAGTGTCATATAGCTACTTCTTGTGAGGAATTGCTTGATGAAGTTGGTAGTGAGCAAAATGTTATGTGCAAGGGCAAGAAGATAGTTGAGGCCGATAAGTATGATGACTATGTGAAGATGGGGCAAGAGAACTCAAAGCTCAAGGAAGAGCTAATCAACCTCAAGGCTAACAAGCCCTTCACCATCAACTTAGCCAAGCAATATGACAATGATGCAATCACCTTGATCAACTATCTCAAAGAAGAAAATGTAAAGCTCAAGGTTGAGAAGATCAAGCTAGCAAGTGGAATGGGGAAGTTCACCAAGGGCCACAACCTTCAAAGTGATCTCTTGATGAACACTATCATGAAGACCGACAAGTCCGGTATTGGTTTCAAGGAGAACCAACTCATGAAGGCCAAAGTCAAGATAGATGCAATGAACTACTACAAGAACAAGGCCATGAGGAACAACTATGACACACCAAAGCCCAAGCCCAAGAAGTGCTTTGAATGTGGTCAAGAGGGTCACTTTGAATTCCAATTCAAGACTCCACCTCCCAAGACCTTGCCCAAGCACACAAGGCCTTTTGCTCATGATGCTCACTTCATCATCAACAAGGACTCCAAGGGTAGACCCATAGTTCTGTTTCTCGATCCTAAGATGAAAAACAAGCCCAAAGTGATATGGATTGCTAAGGAGTTGGTGGACAAGGCTATGGGATCTCGCCAAGTGTGGGTTCCCAAACAACAAGCTTAACTTCAAGTTGCTTGTGTGTAGGTGAACTACAAGACCGGTGGAAGTCATTGGGTGATTGATAGTGGATGCACTCAACATATGACCGGTGACTCCCAGATGTTCACCACACTTGAGGAAGATTGTGAAGGGCAAGACAAGATTACCTTTGGGGACAACTCAAAAGGCAAAGTGCAAGGCCTAGGCAAAGTGGCAATCTCCAATGATCAATCAATATCAAATGTCTTGCTAGTGCAATCATTGAGCTTCAACATGCTTTCGGTTGGTCAACTATGTGATCTCGGGTTCCAATGTCTCTTCATTCCCAATGAGGTAGTTGTGACCAAGATTGAAGATTCATCATTGATATTCAAAGGATTTAGGCACAACAATCTCTATCTAGTGAACTTCACCTCAAATGAAGCAAGCTTGCAAACATGTCTTTTCTCCAAGAGCTCTTTGAGTTGGCTATGACATAGAAGATTAGCACATGTGGGAATGTTAACTTTGAAGAAGCTTGTCAAGAAGGAGATGGTTAGAGGTGTGAAGGATGTGGTGTTTGAGAAGGACAAGTTGTGTAGTGCATGTCAAGCCGGCAAGCAAGTGGCCAACACCCATCCCACCAAAGCTTTCATGTCAACCTCAAGAGTCCTAGAGCTACTCCACATGGATCTATTTGGACCTACCACCTATGCTAGCCTTGGTGGCAATCTTTTTTGCTTGGTGGTAGTTGATGACTACTCTAGGTACACTTGGGTGTTCTTTCTTCAAGACAAGGGAGAGACTCAATCAATATTCAAGAAGTTTGCAACTAGAGCCCAAAATGAGTTTTATGTGAAGATCAAGAAGATAAGAAGTGACAATGGGGCCGAGTTTGTGAACACACAGATTGAAGACTATTGTGATGAAGTTGGAATCAAGCATGAGGTGTCCGCCACCTATACCCCACAACAAAATGGTGTAGTAGAGAGGAAGAACCAGACACTAATCACTCTTGCAAGATCAATGCTTCATGAGTATAACACCCCCGAGAAGTTTTGGGCCGAAGCAATCAACACCGCATGCTATGCGGCCAACCGGCTATTTGTCCAAAGGCTTCTCAAGAAGACCCCCTATGAGCTTGTGAATGGGAAGACACCGGATATATCCTTCTTCCGAGTGTTTGGATGCAAAGTGTACATCTACAAGAAGCGTCAACACTTGGGCAAGTTCCAAAGGAGATGTGACATTGGTTTCTTACTTGGCTATTCACTTAAATCCAAGGCATATCGAGTATTTAACAAAGCCTCCGGCCTAGTTGAAGAAACATATGACTTGAAGTTTGATGAAACTAATGGCTCTCAAGAAGATCATGAGAACCTTGATGATGTAGGTGATGAACCCTTGAGGGAGGCTATGAAGAATATGTCCGTTGGTGCCATCAACCCACTAGAGGTGGAGGAAGTAGAAGATGATGTAAATCAAGTACCTTCTCCACCACACACGCCTCAAGTTGATGAAGGACAAGTAAGGGAAGCACAAGAAGATACCTTCATCCCTCAAGATCAAGCCTAGGCTCAAGCTAGTGATGTTGATGCACCACAACCTCCTCCCCAAGTGATTGATAGAAGATCTACACCTATGCTTCAAGCTCATCCACAAGACCTCATCATAGGGAGTCCATCAAGGGGGTTAACAACATGATCTAAACTTGTGCGAACACATGGTGGATAAGTACCCATGTATGTTCAGCTTTGATGATGAGTGATCGTCCAACACGTGAGTGTTTCAATTTGAGTGGCTTACCCTAACCTCTGGGAAAGCAGAAATGTGTGCTTGTCTATCGGCTTGTGGTGTGCAGGTGCTATGCCTAGTGACAGTGGTCAATGGCGTGGAGAAGGTCGAGTAGAGAGGTGAAGGGCGGAAGCGGGGCTCGGACTGAGGGACCATGGGCGCCGACGGACTAGCTGTGGTGGCTAGTACTTGGCACCGGCGAGTACGAGAAGACATGGAGGTAGACCGAGTTGACCAAGTCAAGACGATGGACACGTGAGTCGAGCGGAGGCTCAGGGGACTCGGAGTCCGACTAGGCGAAGACAAGGTGGCTCGCGTCGAGTGGTTTGGTGGTTTGGGCCTCAAAACCATCCGCGTCGGTTTCTGAGTTTGGGCCAAAAACTCGGGGTTCGGTAGTTGAGCCCAAAACTACCGGTGGCGGGTTTCCTGAGTTTGGGCCTCAAAACCTAGGCGGAGCTTCCGAGGAAGCGGGGATGGCACGTGGCGGAATCCTGGAGGTTGTGTCGAGGCGACGACAACTCCCAGCAGGAAGCGGGGCCGTCCATTCAAATCGAGGAAGATATTTTTCGGAGCTTGGACTGCAATGCTTAGGCTAGGTAGTTCACTCATGTATCTAGCGGGGTCTTTGGGAAATAGACAAAGCCCCGTTAAATAGAGGATGAAGGGGTATCCTCATCCTCATCTCTTGCATTACTCATTCTCCCACCTATTCCTAGGTTTTCCCTTCCCTAGCTTCTTGCTTGAGATCCACCGAGTCACCGGTGTAAGAACTTGTGATTGTTGAGAGGAATCGGAGGCCGTAACCTCCGTAAGCCATGGTGGCTTTGCTTTTGTGATCGTGTTCCTCGTTTTGCTTGTGTTCTTCGCGTTTTGCTTTTGCTCCCTCTTTTCCCGAGATGATTTCTCTTTGTAGGGAGTAGCTCTTGCAAATCCGTTTGAACCAAGTTGTTCGTGTTCATGAGGAGCATCTTTGCACCGAAGGAATTTCCCTCCAACCTCACGAGTGCGTAGATCGGGCGATTTTCTTTGCGGTGTTCTTCGTTCTTTCCCCTTTTCCCCCAAATCCTCGTTTTCCTTTAATTCTCACCAAATTGAGCGATGATTTCTTCGGGATAGCTCCTCCATAGCACTAGAATCATGCCTACCAAGTTGGGTTGCTAGTGGAGAACATTTGGTTAAGATTTGGGAAGATTTGGTGGAGAGAAAAACGATTTTCACGGTTACTGCACGTTTGTCGGGGGCATCGGACGCTCCGAGGGTTTGCGTTGGACGCTGGTACGTACTGACGTCAGCATCCGTTGCCTCGCTTATCGGCGTCCTTTGGTTTTGGCGCCAAACGCTCTCCAGAGTTCGTCGCCCAGCGTCCGTCGCGTGGTGTGCGCTATGCAGCTCTGTTTTGCTCTCGCGTAGGCCGACGGACGATCTTCACAGCGTCCTTCGCCGACCGACCGTCGCCTCGGCAGTTCTTTGGCTTCTGTTAGGCTCTCTGGAAGGCCGACGGATGCTCACCTAAGCGTCCGTCGCCAGCGTCTGACGCCCTGCTCTGGAGCGTCCATCGCGCTGTCTTCCAGCATCCGTCGCCCTGTTGTCCAGCGTCCGACGTCTATCTTTTGGGTTGTTTTGCTTGGGGTTCTTGCCTCTTTCTCATAGGGGTTGAGAACTCATTCTTGGAGGTTTCCGGTGAGTTTTCCTTCACTACTTGCGAGCTTTCATTTGTTCATTTTCGTCTGAATCCCCGCTCGCGTTGCTCGGGGGAGGTTGAGTACCCAGCAACTGGGTTTGGTTTTTGGGAAGAGTGGCCCGAATATTTCGAGAGAAATTTGAGGCTCCCATTCACCCCCCCCCCCCTCTGGTCGCCGTTCTCGGTCCTTCAACTTGCTTCTTATGTTGAGCATCACTCCTTTGTTTCCTTTAATGAGCCTTCTAGTGTGGAGGATGCACATGCGGATCCGGATTGGGTGAACGCCATGCATGAAGAGTTGAACAACTTCACCCGGAACGAAGTGTGGACACTAGTAGAAAAGCCCAAAGGAGCAAGAATCATTGGCACCAAGTGGTGTTTAGGAACAAGCAAGATGATCAAGGCGTGGTTGTGAGAAACAAGGCAAGATTGGTGGAAAAGGGGTTCTCCCA
Source organism: Microstegium vimineum (assembly GCA_022036555.1). Lineage (NCBI taxonomy): Eukaryota > Viridiplantae > Streptophyta > Magnoliopsida > Poales > Poaceae > Microstegium > Microstegium vimineum. Next base: position 42,857,678 of record CM039125.1, read on the forward strand.
AGTTGAAGGCTTGGATTTTGGGGAGACCTTTGCACCGGTTGCAAGACTAGAAGCCATTCATATCCTTTTGGCATATGCTTCACATCATAAAATGAAACTTTTTCAAATGGATGTGAAGAGTGCCTTTCTAAATGGTTTCATCAATGAACTTGTTTTTGTCTCACAACCTCCCGGGTTTGAAGACCCCAATTGTCCTAATCATGTGTATAGGTTGTCCAAGGCACTCTATGGATTGAAGCAAGCTCCAAGAGCTTGGTACGAGAGGCTAAGGGACTTCCTACTCAAGAAGGGCTTCAAGATTGGGAAAGTGGATACCACACTCTTCACTAAGGTGCTAGATGGAGAGATCTTTGTTTGCCAAGTGTATGTCAATGAAATTATATTTGGGTCAACAAACCAAGATCATAGCAAGGAATTTGGTGCATTGATGTCCAAGGAGTTCGAGATGTCGATGATTGGCGAGCTAACCTTCTTCCTTGGCTTCCAAGTGAAGCAATTGAGGGAGGGCAACTTCATATCTCAAGAGAAGTACACTAATGATGTGCTCAAGAAATTCAAGATGGAGGATTGCAAGCCAATCAAGACCCCAATGCCTACCAATGGGCATCTCGATCTCGATGAGGGAGGTAAACCGATAGACCAAACTCTTTACCGCTCAATGATCGGTAATTTACTTTACCTCACCGCATCTAGGCCGGATATCATGTTTAGTGTGTGTATGTGTGCTATGTTTCAAGCAAACCCTAAGGAGTCGCATCTTTGTGCGGTCAAAAGAATCCTTAGGTACATAAGGCACACCCCTAGCATTGGCCTTTGGTATCCCAAAGGAGATCCCTTCCTACTTTGTGGCTATTCCGATTCGAATTATGCCGGGTGTAAGGTTGATAGGAAGAGTACCTACGACGGTTGCCATTTGCTAGGAAGATCACTTGTTTCTTGGTCCTCTAAGAAGCAAAATAGTGTGGCATTGTCTACCGCCGAGGCGGAATACATAGCCATGGGAGCTAGTTGTGCACAAATCTTATACATGTCCCAAACACTACTTGATTACGGCGTAGCTTTAAAAGATGTTCCATTTTTGTGTGATAATGAAAGCGCCGTAAAGCTTGCTAATAACCCAGTTCAACACTCTCCAACCAAGCACATAGATATTCGCCATCACTTTCTTAGAGATCATGTGGCTAGGAAAGATATCACTCTAGTGGGAGTTTCTAGCGAAAATCAATTGGTGGATATCTTCACTAAACCTCTCGATGAAGCAACCTTTTGTAGGTTGAGAAGCGAGTTGAATGTGCTTGATCACTCAAACTTCACTAAAAGATGATCTTGTGTGAACCAACCTTGCATCATGTGTAATATAATCATGTTAATCTAGCAATGCACATAGGCTTGGCTAACATGGTTGGAATAACCGTTCTTGAACGTGTGAAGAAGTCCAAATCATGGTTTAAACTTGCAAGCAACCTAGATTCAAATTCTTGTAATGCATTGCATATGCATGTGTTATTTGTCATTCCTTTTCGGTTAAGTTTGAGCATCCTCTGTGTTTGTCCACTTAGGGGGAGCCTTCCAAGCTCAAGTCACTTCTATACCCCTCTTGTGGCCATATGATGCCTCCTTCAAGGTTCCATTTGAATATTTTGAGCTAAAACTAAATCTAAGCCTATGGCAAACTATTTGAAAAGGAGAGTTTGAGAGATGGTTCTCATATCAAGTCCAATCAGGTGTTATTTGGATCTTATTTGGATTGGAACTTGTTTGGGAGAAAGACGCAAAAATCAAATTTGAAAATTTTTATTTTAAAGGGCGTCGGACGCTGCCAACGGACGCTCGGCGACAAATTCCTCAGCGTCCGTCGCGATCGTCCGGAGACTGAACGTTGCCTGTTTGCAGGGCGACGGACGCTCCCCAGCGTCCGTCGCGGAGCGTCCGACGCGGGCAATGCGTTTGGGCGTTTCAAACCTGTTCTGGAAGCCCGACGGACGATGCCGTCGGACGCTGTCCAGCGTCCGTCGCACATCGACGGAGCGTCCGTCGCTCCAATCTGGAGCGTCCGTCGCGAACTTAAGGCTGAATTTTTTTTAAAAATCCCCGTCTGTTCTCTCCCTCTCTCGGTCAGTTTCTTTTGTTTCCGTACGCCGTCGCCGCTCGCCTCTCCCGAAACCCTAACCACCGACGCGCCCTTCCCTCGCCAGCGTGCCCCTCCAAGCGCCGCCGCCATTCCTCCACCCAACGCCGCCACGCCAAAGCTTCACCCAGCACCGCCGCCCTTCCTGCGCCGTTCTTCCCCCTGCCTCGCGCATTTCAGTCGTGCAGGGGCATCTTAGCCGTGGAGGTCTCCTCCAAGGCTCTTTTGGAGGTTTGATCGACCTCATTTGTGTGGTCAAGGTGAATTCCCTCTCTGGCAACCCTCCTACCAGCTTGCTAATCCTCTCGCCATTTCCTCTCGCAACCCTAATCCTTAAATCCCCTGTTTAGGTTGCGGATTGGTTTTCGAAAACGACCGAGGAACTTACCCTTTCTTTTTAGGCTTGGTCACCGTGGACAGAGGTAATAGTTTGGGCAGATTCGATTCCTTTCTTATCTTTTTCATGCTTCTATATAGACCCACTCCTCTCTAGCTACATGCTTATAAGTTATATATCCCTATCTATCTATTCGAGCAGGGTCTGTGGCAGTGAGGAAGTGACAGTAAACTCAGGGCAAAGCATGAGATTGAAGAAACGTTAAAAATAAAGCGAAGGGTATTTGTCGATTGAAAGGTGTTGCCGATGGAAACAGGAGAACGTTGTCGACCGGGAATGTTGCCGATGGATGCGGGATATAGCTGACGTAAGTGGAAAGATACCGATGGTAATGGAAGAAGGTTGCGGATGGAAAGAAATCTGCCGATGGAAAGTGTCATCGCGAAGAGAATAGATAAGGAAACTGGTGATTTTATACCAGTATTATTATATCAATTTGAGTCTGACTCTTGCACGAGTCATTTATTTCCTTAAAAGTAGGAGTTTTGTTTAGGTATGAGTCGTGTCTGTGTACAACTCCTCCTACCGGAGTATAAATATGTACCTAGGGCCCGTATGAGAGATATTCAATATAATCAAACAAATCTATTATTTTCGTCTTACTTTCCAAGCATATACTTTTTTCGCATTAGTCTTAGTTTATCTACGAGTTCTTACAATCTCGACGGGCTGCATCCACAAGATCTCCGTCTACCTCGCGAGTTCCGCTTTCTGAGCAATCTGAGCCTTGATGTTTGGGCGCATCGTCGTCATCTCGTTCATCGTTGTTCTAGTTATCATCCTTGTCGATTAACTGGTCAAATCGAATGGCACACCTTGGATATCGAGCTCGGGTATAAGCCCGAGGTGTTCGCAGATCCAACGCTTTTTGTGTCAACACCTCTTTTGGCACACCCGGTGGGACCCTAGATATATCTCTTGATCAAGATCATGGATGGTTCTACTGACGTTGATCCAAAGAACGTCATTGAAGTCTCCGAAGTAGATTTGAAAGATGATCAGAAGCAAGCTATGGAGCAGGCTATGGAGGAATACAAGTAGCTATATCTAAAGTCCTTCAGCCTAAGCAGGAGCGGCGAAGCTATCCAGAAGCACGACCCGCCGTTGCCGCGGCAGGTCACTTTCGACGTCAATCCTGGTAAATTACAAGGGATGGTTAATTCTGCATTAAATCAAGCGTTAATTAACCACTCTGCGGTGCTATCCAATACTGTATACAATGTCATTATGCAATCTTTCAAAGAAGTACAGACACCCCATTACGTTGGTCCGGCGTATCATCAACCTGGATCAGCATCTACTGTGACTCCATCGGCGGTCCCAGCGGCATCTTCCCAACCTGCGAAGCCGTCTGCCGGTGAAATTACTCCACCCAGATCAAGCCCTATGAGCGTCGTTCAGCTAAATACAGATCTGATAGCATCGGAGATGTCAGGATCCGTGACCCAGAGTCAACCAATTCCTGCTAGCTGGTGGGGATACGGCATGCCTCCAAATTCGTCTGCCGATGCTAAGTTGATCCGAGGTGACAATGCGGCGGGGAAGGCCCCTGTGGAATCGGCAATATCAACACAGCCGACGAATCCAGTGGCACGTTATGCTATGTGTTCGCCAAATATGTTGTTGCCACCAGAGAATCTCCAGATGGTGGTGCCCAAAGTGCCTTACGGGCAACCATAGGCAAATTCTTTGCCGATGCAACAAGATTTGGCAATGGTAAACCACCCCAAGATGATGCCAAATCCTTACGCTGGGGCACCGGTGCACCAAGGAGGCCAATTCGATTGTTCCAGGGTGCAGGAGCCGCAGGCGCAGGGTAACCATCAATTATCAGCAAATTATATGTCGATAACTTATAATCCCGTATGGACCAATCCAATTCAACAGCAGGCGGTTCAACCTGGATACTAGATAGCGGGAATACAACAGTACCATTACCCGACGAGCACTCAGAATGAAACATCGGTGCATCGACCAATGAATATGATGCCGTAGTATGGTGCCGCACCTCCGCCGACCGAGCCAATTTACTCGCCACAAAGGCAAGAAGGAATGTATCCACCGGTCCAGCCAGTTAATATTCAGTAGATCCATCGGCAAGATCAGGATGCGTACTGGGTCGATAAAATAGCCGAAGTGATGAAAGAGCGGTTCGGCATCAAGACTAAGGTCAATACGTACTCTTATCGAACGCCGTACCCTCAGGCCTATGACCTGATTCCTCTCCCAAATCGGTACAAGGTGCCAGATTTCACAAAATTTTCTGGCCAAGATGATACATCGACGATGGAGCACGTCAACCGCTTCATTATCCAATGTGGAGAGGCAGCTAGCAGAGATGAGCTAAGGGTGAGATTGTTCTCGTCATCTTTGTCTGGATCGGTGTTTACGTGGTTTATCTCGCTTCCTCCAAATTCTGTGATTACTTGGGTCGATCTGGAGAAACAGTTTCACAAGTACTTCTTCTCTGGCGTTCATGAGAAGAGGATTACCAATTTGGTCAAGCTGAAGCAGCACAATGACGAATCGGTAGAAAGCTTCGCCCAAAGGCTTCGGGACGTAAATAATAAATGTTACAGCTTAGTACTGGATGATCGGCAACTAGCGGATTTGGCTTTCCAAGGATTACTGCCACACATCAAGGATAAATATGCATCTCAAGAATTCGAAAGCCTCAGCCATCTCGTGCAGAGAGTTGCCGATCAAGAAGTTAAAGCCTTCGAACCTAGAAAGACTTGGAACAAGAAGGTGTCTTTCATTGAACAAGAAGAAGATTCCGAATCAGACGAAGGGACGGATATTAGCGTTGCTGAGTGGGTAAAAGATAAGAGGTCGATATCCTGTCCGTTTGGTCAGAAGGAAGCTGGAAGATTTACTTTCGATACTGCTAAAGCTGATAGGATATTTGATCTGTTGCTTCAAGAAGGGCGGATTAAGCTGGCGCCTAATCAAGTGATTCCATCGGCTAAAGAACTTAGAAGGATGAGGTACTGTAAGTGGCATGATGCAACCTCACATAGTACCAATGATTGCAAAGTCTTTAGGCAGCAGCTGCAGTCAGAAATCGAGTCTGGGCGAATCAAGTTTGAAAATTCTAGAGCTCAGAGGCCGATGAAAATTGATCAGCATCCATTTCCAAATAATATGGTGGAAACTAGTGGAAAGTCAAAGTGCTGACATCTGAAGTAGCCAAGAAAAATTCATCGGTGGACCCTGAACATCAAATAGCTATGCAGGATGTAAAAGGAAGGAAGCTTGCCGATGAAAGAAAAGGTAAAAGAACTGCCGATGACAGTGGCAACTCCGGGGGGCCTCAAAGACGTGCGTCATATGGTGTTGTAATCACACACAGGAGGCCACAACGGGAATATGAGCGTTTGCGAGAAGAGCAACATCGGCAGCAGAAAGAAGAGAAACGCCAGGAGTGGTATCGGCATAAAGATCATTGGAAGTGCCCCTTCTTCGTTCATTATTGGGAAGAAGGCATCAAACTGCCTACTGTCAATAATTGTCCTGAATGCAACGGGTACTATCTTGCTGATCGGTCGGAGAAGAAGTCTTATTCTGAAGGTCAGGGATCAAGCTATGCTAGGACGATCAAAGGAAAAGAATCAGTACATGATCTGCTGGGGGGCAAACTCAGTGTACATGACAGGATTGGCAAGCGTATCCGTCAAGAGGAGATTAAAGAGAGGGCTAATGCAAGGGTGCCCAATGAAGAGATATTCTCTAGAGATCCAAACATAAGGGGTAACACAAGCCAACACAGTGAGAAACAGTACCAACCTGTTTGGAAGACTAAGCTTCCTCAATGGTGTCCCAAAGGCCTGATAAATACTCAAAGAAGGAGAATCCAGCGTGAATGCCAGAATGATCTAGGTCATGGCTCTTCGAAGGGAGAACCTCCGGTCTGGGAGTGGAGGCCAAAACACCAGGAAAGGAGTCCATCGGCAGAAATCAACAGGGTCGTTATGTTGCCGATGGAATTTATGGCGCCCACTGATGTTGACGGAGAAGTTGCTGATATGGCTCAGCTAGTGCTAGATCCTATGGCAGCTGTCTTTGAAAAGCCTGCTGATGATGAGAGGCAGCATCTGAGAGCTTTGTTTGTCAAAGGCAAAGTCGATGGGCAACCAGTGTCAAAGATGTTAGTCGATGGTGGAGCGTCGATTAATATAATGTCGTATGTTATGTTCAGGAAGCTTGGGAAAGGTGACCAAGACTTAGTCAAGACGGACATGAAGCTGAAAGATTTTGAAGGCAATGTGTCACCAGCTATGGGAGCAGTATGCGTAGAATTAACTATCGGCAGCAAAACTTTGTCGACAACGTTTTTTGTGATCAATGGCAAGGGGACCTACAATTTGCTTCTGGGAAGGGATTAGATACACCTGCATCCCTTCTATGATGCACCAAAGCCTTGTGCAATGGGTTGGAGACAGAATTGAAGTCGTCCGGAGTGAAGTCCCGTCAATTGTTGCATCGGTAGAATCGAAAACCTATGAGCAGACCAAGTGCATATCTGGTGAAGCTTGGGATACAGAATTCCTCAAGGTGGCCGATTACCAAATTACACCGGTCCAAGCAGTCGGTTCTAAAGAAGAGATTTAATGGATCAATTCGCCGATGATGGAAACTTGGACAAGGGTTCACATCAGCCGATGGTTTGCTAGAAATAGGCATCGGCAATGGTAGCAAGCCTAGGCCAACTTTTATTAGTGTTAAGTTGGAATCCCAATGTAAGCAATAGTTGAGTGATTTGTTGAGAAAACATAGGAATTGTTTTACTTGGGACTATACAGAGATACCTGGTTTAGACCAAAAAATAGTCGAACATCGGTTACCTATTAACTTGGTTCCAGCTATATCGGTAATCAATACACCGATGTAATCTTGATGGAATGATCGGTTTTAAAATACGAAGTTGAACAAAGATTCATGGTCGGATCAGATGATATGCCGTGGTGCAATTAAAATACTTATCCAGATGGATGCATAAAAGAGATGTGAATGCAAATACCGATGATAGAATTATCGTACAAAACATCGGTAGAAAAGCGTACTAACATTATATTACAAGCAAAATCAATTGTCAGAGGTCACAGTTGCCGACACGATAAATTACAACAAAGATTGGATAGATGAGATCGCACGAAGGCGAATTTGGTTTGCTTCCTCTATCTCCTTGACATCATCATCGGCAGTACCCTCAGTTGGCTTGATTTTTCTTCTCAGTAAGAGGGCCTGACGGGCGTTAGCATCCCTCTCTTGTTGTAGAACTTTGACTGCATGGGGAAGTTGGGTCTTCTTTTGGTTGCCTGCGTTTAGGGCCTCATCAACCTCCTTTAGCTTTGCTATCAGTTCTTCTTTCTGTGCCGATAGATGGTTGATCTCCTATTCAAGCTCCATGCTAGAGGCTTCCAGGCGACCGATGTCTCTGTGCTTCTCTTCAGCGGTTTGCTTGAATTTAAGCATTTCTTCTTCAAGCGTCGATTGAGCAACTCTATCGGCAATATGTCATGAAGCTTTCTGATATTGGAGTTGACGGCTCTCAAGGTACGCTGCTTGGAAAAGGATTTCTTCGGTATTAGCAGGTAGATGACCTTGAATTTCCTTGAAAGCTATCCTTGCTGCGTTAGAGTCTTGGACTAGTTCGGATGTGCTTTGTTGCAGTAAGGGTAGCATTGCTTCAAGTTGGGATTTCACTTCTGCTGATATAGCGCTTGGAGGTTGGCCGGAGCTTTCTTCTTCTCCATTGTCGTCTGGTATGTTGATGACGAAGGAGAAAAGGCTGTTTGGAGAGTCTTGGGCCTGAAGAAGAAAAGGGTTAGAGTTTGTCGATTGGTTTGCCTTGAGTTTGTGGCGAACAATTGATTTACCTGCTTCAGAGCAATTTCTCGTCGTGGACTTAGCGGAGCAGCTAGCATAGATGTGTCTTGAGGGGTGATAGTGATTGTCGATGAACCTGCCTCTGTGGATGGGACCGCTGATGCCGATTCCGATGGCGTGTCCACTGTTGTGATAATCAATTCCTGCTATGCCGATTCTGTCCCTTGGATGGAAGCTTCGACTGATGTTGTATCAGGGATGGGTACCGATGCTTGTTCATGTGATGACACGTCGGCAGGGGGTTGAGAAGATGTTGCCAATGGTGCAGCTGGAGTTGATGGCGTAGACAGAGTTGATGGCCTTAGGCGTTTCGATTGGGGAGCGGTACTTGATGGACCTTGGCGTTTGGACTTTTGCACTTCGGAGGCATCGGCAACATGAGTTAGAAGAGCTTGTGCACTTGGAGCGGTTGCCGATGGACTTGATTGCTACAAAAATTTAATACAGGTTGATAGTCGAATGGAAAGCTACCGATGGAAATATGAGATCGGCATAAAAAGGAAAGGGTAAGAACTTGTTACCGCAAAAGCTTGTACCAAGACAGTAGTAGCTGTCGATGAAGAGACAACAACCGAAGTTGGTGTTAACTTGGGCTTGATGGTGACCCTGGGGATTGCCCTTCGATGCATAAGGGAGGCCAATGAAGGGGCCCTGCTACCGATCACCGATGTGGGATTCATCGGTTGTAAGTTGAAGTCTTTGCCGCTTCTGCTCTTCTTTGGGATTAGGTCATTAACCTGTTGATAGAAAATTAGTTGCTGATGCATTTGGAAGGAGATGACAGAGAAAATAATATCAAAAGTGAGCTTACCGCGTCATCGGAAATGATATGATCAGTATCAATCAAATGTTGATAGTGGTGTGATGATGTGGCGAACAGTTGGTCTTTCCACTCTTGCCACCAGAGCTTATATGACTCGGTGATGAAAGAAATTGGCGCCCAAGTATATAAGTCGATATTGGTTGTATCAGCATGAGCGAGAAGACTGACGATTTTATTCCAATCCATAACACTGGTAATGACCTCTCTGGGCTTCACCACATTGGCATAGCAGAGCTTGATCGGCAGTTGCCCGAATGCTAGTTGCCTTGCCGCTGCCGATGGGTAATAAAACTCATAGGAAGCCTGTGTATTTTTCCCACTTCCAAAGATGTTCATTGGGATTGCACGGGGAGTGAGGATGGCCCTCATGATTCCCTCTCCCTTGTCTAAGTCTACATCGGCAATGTTGAAGAAAAGAAGGAACCTGTTTTCGGCATCGACATAAGGCCACCAAGCCCGGTCTGCAGAAGGGACTCCGCAGTAGAATCTCTGAAAGAATCTGCCGATCTGGTCCTCATGGGCCTCGGTCCCAGGTAGGATTATGATGGCTTCGCCGAAGTTGAGAGGAGAACGTATTGCTAATTCATCATCGGCAAGCGTATGGTTTTCAGCTAGGTCCCGAGGAAATTCTTGGTTGAACATGTCAAATTGGAGGACCTTGTGCATATGAGCGTTCAACCACATGTTCACAAACCACCAGGGCCCTCCAATGTTGCTGATGGGTTCGCCCAGTAGTAACCTCTCTGATACTTGATGCAGGAGATGGTAGACTGCACCAAGAAAATATTGGCGAGGGGAAGTCGTACTCCATTGGCCAAGAGTTCTACTGCAAGGAGATACATATTGGTTGGTCCAACTGTCCTGCCACAAAATATGAATTTCTCCAGCCACATAATTAGAAAGGTGACGTGTTTCCTCTGGCCTACCGATCCGGTCTTTTGGTATTCTTAAATATATCCAGTCTAGCCGCCGATGTTGCGAGTAGTTACCCGATGGTCGGGTTTTCTGTTAAAGAGGATGGCATTATCGGCAGAAGAGATATCAAGGCCTATGAGCATGTATACATCAGCAAGTATTGGGGTGGTTGGTCCGTGTCTGAATAGGAATGCATTCATGGTGTTGGACAAAAAGTAGGATGCAGCGATCATTATGGATTCATTTTTTGCCATATCGGCAATAGAGAGCTTGATACATTGATCCAATTGGCGCTCCGCCCAGTAAACTTGTTGCGATCTAGCCGTCCTGAGGTACTAGTTTTTCCACCCTTTGGTGGGTTTGGGCCTAGAACGGAAGATGTCTGCCCATAACCCTAAATCAAAGTCTGCGGCTTTGAAAGGGACTCGGTTGATTTCTGCGTTGATAGTTTCAGTTGGATCGGCATTCCCCATTGGACCCAAGCAGCAAACGTGTGGTTGATCGGTGGGGATTACTATTTCATTGCGCATCTCCTAGATTCAGAAAACAAAAAGGAAAAGGAAAAAGAGATTACAGGATGCTGCAGAAGAAAATCGCAAGGGATGAAGTGAGAAGGGAAGAGATTGACCGTGGGGACGGTGAAGTTGATCGCCATTGGATCGAAGGAGATTCTTGCAGGTTGTGCCTTGTTGGTAGAAGGAGAAGCCGCCAGTTGTTGCCAGAGTGTTCCTTGAAGCGCCAGTGAAGTGGGAAATGAAGGTGAAAGTGTGAGCTCAGGGTAAAAGAGAGGACGGATGGTGGTTTTTATAATCCTAGGTTAAAGGCCATTTTTGAGTTTTCTTTTTACTGAGCAGAGATAAGGAAGGATATCGCAGTGAATTTGCGCGGTGATCGAAGAGTTCGTGCTACAGTGGCGGGGGTTGTTGGTAATTTGCAGTTTTTGCGTGCGGTAATCAAGATGATGGCACAGGCATTTTGGAGGGAAAGTTTACTATAGAGCAAATTTCGGTGCATAAGATATTTTATACTCCAAAATTGGGGGGCATGTGTTGACACCATTTTTTGTATGTGTCAATATGAACCGGATGCACTGATCGGTAGAAGGATGGTTGCTTCTCCTTATCAGCAGTAGAATATCACCAATCAGATTGCCGATACAAGCAGGAGATTCAAGAAACGTTAAAAATAAAGAGAAGGGTATTTGCGATTGAAAGGTGTTGCCGATGGAAACAGGAGAACGTTACTGATTGGGAATGTTGCCAATGGATGCGGGATATAGATGACGTCAGTGGAAAGATACCGATGGTAATGGAAGAAGGTTGCGGATGGAAAGAAATCTGCCGATGGAAAGTGTCATCGCGAAGAGAATAGATAAGGAAACTGGTGATTTTATACCAGTATTATTATATCAGTTTGAGTCCGACTCTTTCAGGAGTCATTTATTTCCTTAAAAGTAGGAGTTTTATTTAGGTATGAGTCGTGTCTGTGTACAACTCCTCTTGCCGGAGTATAAATATGTACCTAGGGCCCGTATGAGAGATATTCAATACAATCAAACAACTCTATTATTTTCGTCTTACTTTCCAAGCATCTACTTTTTTCGCATTAGTCTTAGTTTATCTATGAGGTCTTACGATCTCGACGGGCTGCATCCACAAGATCTCCGTCTACCTCGCGAGTTCCGCTTTCTGAGCAATTTGAGCCTTGACGTCCGGGCGCATCGTCGTCGTCTCGTTCATCGTTGTTCTAGTTATCATCCTTGTCGATTAACTGGTCAAATCGACTGGCACACCTTGGATATCGAGCTCGGGTATAAGCCCGAGGTGTTCGCAGATCCAATGCTTTTTGTGTGAACACGTACGTTGATACCGACGCTCCTCTTAGGGCTCACAGAGTTTGCCCACCTGCTCACATAGAGGGTGTCGGTGGTCCAGAGATTCTCCAGCACTTGCAGTATATTCAGGGCCTGACTTATTTGATGGGACGATCTGGTGCTTATCAGAAGGACTGGGTCTATCAGTTCTATGCCTCTCTGTGGATCTCCCCTGACCACGAGTTCTTTCACTTCGGCTTTCAGGGCCACGACTTCAGGGTCACAGGAGCTCGATTCAGAGAGTTTTTCCACTTAGAGTCCTCTTCTACGAGGATTCACAGTTTGTGCTATGGGGATCAGGAGGCACCTCGCCGACCTCACGATGGAATAGTGCCATCTACAGACCACGTGAGGCCGTGTTTCCAGCTACCCTTCACCGAGGGTTCGAGCCGCACTCCGAGAGACCTCACACCGCTTGCTCAGATTCTCCATGAGGTACTCAGACGTACCATTCTTCCCCGGATTGGAGCCGAGACACTATTACCCGTCTTCAGCTGTGGCTACATGCTCATATCATCCGGAAGGAGAAGTTTGATCTTTGGGATTTGATAGTCAGTGAGCTTGAGGACATCATAGCTGCAGGGTTCAGAGGACACTGGCAGCTACAGTTTGCACATTGGATTTCATACCTGGTCGTGGCCACGACTCGATCTGGATCTCTACGTGTCACTCTTACCAGGTCAGCTACTGAGTTCCCCGTCTAGTCGATGAGCCAGTTGGTCATCCACGGAAACCTACCTCGCCCCAGCAGAGCATACCGACCAGGCACCAGACAGGCAGGTGTGCCACCTCAGTCGGCAGAGGACACTGACGCCACAGTTGAGCAGATTGCCCAGGCAAAGCTTGCGGATCTTGATGCTCAGATTGACACCGCCACCGAGGCTACCTACAGAGAGGACCTGGCCTCTGACAGCTCTGATGAGGACTACAAGCCCATGCCTGATTACGCACCGATGTCTCATGATCATGAGGCAGGAGGGTCAGCTCTAGCTTCAGCTCCAGCTCCAGTTTCAGGCACCTCAGAGGCCACTATTCTTACCCTACTTACGAGGATGTAGGAGGACTAGTCACGATAGGCAGAGGAGCAGATGCAGCAGGCTGCAGATGTTCGGAGACTCACAGCTCAGCAGCTTGCGGCTCAGGCTCAGACTCAGGCCCGGTAGGATGAGTTTCAGCGCCAGTTCCTAGCTTATCAGATGCAGCAGGCTGAAATTCAGAAGACTCAGACTATGCTTCTTGAGCGTCTCCTTGGCTCGACCTCCAGACAAACCGTCACTCCACAGCTTCAGATGTCCGGGGTCTCTAAGTAGCCGTCAGTGGTCGTGGTACCGACTCCAGCGTAACCGTCAGGAGGACAGCAGAGTCAAGCACCAGTCGCTCCACCCTTCCAGGCACCTGCCTCTCCAGAGTGCCAGTCTCCGAGGACTCAAGTGTCCTCATGGTTGGTTTCGCCCGGTGAGCTACAGACAGGTTTCACACCTATCCGGGGAACCACCATTGCAGAGGCCTCGCGTGACCTCTCGGCCTCTTATTTGGAGATTACAGGAGATGACTCTCTAGGAGCCGCTTAGCTAGACTCAGGAGCTCCAGAGGTTGAGGTGGATCCTCTGGCGATGGGCACTTACCTTTCTTCAGTTGCCTATCGAAGATCGCACCGGATCAGTCTACGCAGACCGTCACTACTCCTCTAGCTGCAGTTCAGACAGATGTTATCTTAGTAGCAGTGGAGGCAGTTGCACTAGAGGACCCAGTTCAGGCACAGGACCAGGCTAAGGCAATTACAGTGGCAGTCTTTACTCCACCTCAGTCCCAGCCAGCAAAGCTTGTGGCAACAATCTCTCTGGTCGCTTTGGCAGTATCTACTCCTCCACCGCCTCGAGTCTTCACTCGTCGGGCTCCAAGACCCGCTACTTCAGAGGCAGGACCATCAGAGGCACCAGCTCCGCCTTAGGGGGAGCCAGTTCAGTCAGCAGCTCTAGAGTTTCCAGTGTCAGATCCAGAGGTCACCCCAGCTGCGCCCACTCCTGCAGAGGCCGAGGCAGATGTTGAGTCAGACAAGTCAGATCTTCAGGACTTCATCATGCTCGATCGCCAGGCTGCAGCTTCTTCGCCTTCTTCTCCAGCCCCAGATGCTTAGTTGTTGGTGCTAGATGCCAAAGGGGGAGAGAGGGTCGAGTATAGAGATAGGGGGGGATTCGTTTCTTTGTGTGATTTTATTTCCCTCATACTCATGTCATCATGTCTATCTTATTGCATTTGTGTATATGTGTGATGGATGATGCTAGTGAGATCCTTGTGCTTGTGAGACATTCTCTTGCTTTTCACTAATATATGTTGTGAGTTGTCTCTTGTTCATGATATGTCTCTATGATCAAATGGTAATTGAGCTTCCGCGTCTTACTCCGATTATTATGAGAGAATATCATGAGGTACCATAATTCCATTTTATATCCATGAGTACCACGTTTTGTGGCTTGGCAAGGATGAGCAAGTATTGTTCAATTTCATTCACTAACCCTTGCTCATCCCATCCAACTCACCTGAAATCCTAACCTTTCAATCTTATATCCATACTCGAGGAGTTATTGTCGTCAATCACCAAAAAGGGGGAGATTGAAGAATCATGGCCCTAGTGGTTTCGGTGATTAACGAAAATTAGCGATTATTATGGCTAACGTGTGTTTTGAAGAGGCTATGCGTAGCTTAGCCATAGTGATCTACATGAATGGGAATGAATGGTCATCACTTAGCCCTCAAGATGGATATCGTTTCGGATTTCAAAGAGACATGATGAAGACCCTAGAATGATAGACCAAGTGTCATAAGGTGATGAAGGGCACTTAGAAATAGATAGGGCTTCTATTTTATCTTTGACCGTACTATCAAGAGGGGTTGAGACTAGTAGCTTGACTTAGGAAAGCTTCATGACTTAGGTGTGGTGCACACTTGACTTCCTTAGCTCTAAGAAAGCCTATGGTGACCGTAAGATAGCCAAGAACTTCTTCCGAATTCATTGCGACGAAAAACGAAGTTGAAAAAGAAGTTTTTTGGGCGTCGGACGCTAAGTCTGGAGGCGCCGGATGCTGTTCGTCGTGTCGGATGATGGCGTCAGACGCTGACGTCAGGATGATGTAGCATTCGTTGGCCGCCCAAAGGGAGCCCCTGAGTTTCAGAGGGCGTCGGACGCTGTCCGTCGCCTAGGCGTCGGACGCTGTCCGTCGCCTAGGCGTCGGACGCTAGGGTAGCGTCCGTCGGCCTTCCAGTGGGCATGTTTTCAGAGGAATTCAGCAAGGGGTGTCGAACGCTGGTTTACAGCGTCCGTTGGACTGTGCAGGAGCATCCGTCACCCAAACTCTATTTCTGAACTAGCCGTTGGGCAGGGCGACGGAGTGTCCGTCGCCTGAGCAACGGAGCGTCCGTCGCCTGAGCGACGGAGCATCCGTCGCCAACTTAAAGTGCCAACCCGAGGCAGTTTTCTGGGGGGGCTATTTATAGCTCCTCACACTTCTCTCACACCTTGCCTTTGCTCATTTCAGTTGCTAAGTTTGTTGAGAAGGTTGGGAAGAGAGCAAGAGCCCTAGAGAGAGAGAGTGATTCGCTAATACATCCATCCTCTCCTCTAGTTCATCCAAGAATTCAAGTGTGCATCCTCTAGTTGTAAAGCTTGAGTGAGTCAAGCGAAGATCGAGGCTTGTTACTCTTGGTGATCGACATCACCTAGACGGTCCGGTGGTGCTCGGAGGAAGGTGATCGCCGGAAGATTGTCGACGGCCCTTCTCCATCGACTTGTGATCGGTTGTGGGCGATTCACCGAGCTGGAGTGGTGAAGAATCAGCCCGTAGAGAGCACTCATCCCTTGCGCGGGATTGAGGGGGAGCTATACCTTGCGAGGTGCTCCAACGAGGACTAGGGGGAGTGTCGACTCCTCGATACCTCGGCAAAACATCGTCGTGTCAAGCATCTCTTTCCCTAGATCTTTTACACCGCATTACTTTCCGCACTTGTCTTTCAATTCATACTAGAATTGTGTAGGAAGGTTTCGCTTTCTTTTGGCTTGCTACCGCTTTCTAGCTAGGACACACGATCGGTAGGCACTAGGGGGTTAATTGGCTCTTGATAGGTTTAATTCTTGTCTAGAAATTAGAAAGATCCCAATTCACCCCCCCCTCTTGGGCATCTTGATCCTTTCAGAGCCTCAAGCAAAGACCAATAGAAGCACGAACAGGGCAACAATGGTGATATCCTTCCAATGAACAGACCACAAACCCCAGTTTTAGGACCTTGGATGACATGTCCAACATGCTTACCCTCAACAGATGAAGAAGTAGTAGTAGTGGAGGCAACAAAATAGGCATTCAAATCAGTTATTGCATTTTCATAGTCAGAGTACTTCTTGTATCTAGCATTCTTGAAGCCAAGTACTTGGTCACTCCACTCATGCCATGTCATATAAATCCCAGGTTTCTTGCCATTGAAAACCACATAGTAACTCCCCACAGCAGGAAAAACAGCATGTCAAGGCTACTATGGAACCCTATTGTCCACATCCATGCACTGTCATCACACAGCAACGGGTAGAAGCTGGTGTTGTAGAGGATGGATGTGGACAAATAGGGCTTGATAACACATATGAAGATTAGAAGAAACACATGTCCAGATTTACAACTTAGCATCACAGGCCATACATGTTAAAGGCATTGTCCAGATTACTTTGGCACATAAACACCTTACTTTGGCCATGAAACACACCCATACAGCTGCAGTACCATAGGCCATCTATGGTACCTTGCAGTGTATGGATGTGTCTCATGCCCAGAGTTGGACATGTGTGCAAACATAAACTCAAACTAAGCATCAGTAAGGAACTTGAAGATCTACAGAGAAATATGAAACAAATTCTGTATATCTCCATTCCCTTACCAATAAACAGCATGAGACATACAGAGAGATTAATCCAATAGTTGGCCTCAGTACTAAAAGAAGTTGTCATTGGTGGCTGCAAATTTCTCAATTACCTCCCAGCAACAAAATCAAATGCAACAAATGAAAGCAACAGAACAGATCATTGTTGGCTAAACATGAGATGAAAAGCACCAGTGGCCTCAGCTATACAGTTCAAAAGTTGTATTTAAATCATTGGTGGCTACTGAACCATGTAAATAACTGAATGTACACTGAATATAGCAAGACAAAATCAAATACATGGCAACCATGTAATCTGCTGAACCATTCACTGCTGCCATCCAATTGGGGGTCACCCAACAGTTGCTTAGTAGTGGATGATTCCATCATACTAGATGATAGACATGTCAACAGTTCAACAGAAAAATAACTAAGGCAGCCACCTCATTAAACAGTTATTGCATCATAGGACTTTCAAATCCCAGAGGTCATACATGGCAACCATGTAATCTTCTGAATCATTCACTGTTGCCATCAAGTTGGGGGTCACCCAACAGTTGCAAGAGCAGTGGATGATTCCAGAAGACTATATGATAGACATGTGAACAGTTCAACAGATGAATATTACAAAAAATAACTAAGGCAACCACCTCATTAAACAAATATTGCATCATAGGCCTTTCAAATCCCAGTGGTCATGTGTTTAAGCATCATGAAAGTAAATAGAAAATAGCAAATAGCAAATAGTATAAGAATCAGAGGACCAGAACTGAACAATTAGAATTAAGAAGCAACTCATGTGTCTTACCCAACAAAGGGTACAGATAATTCATTACATTGTTTTCCAGCCCAACAGGATAGGGACCAAATGTTTGTGACAACTATAGTTAGCCACCCTCCCAGCCAAACTACACCACCAAGGTCAGGTGTCAAAAGGTCAAGCAGACTGCACAGAAGCCTCTGTTGTCAAAAAGAGAGAGTGGAAGAGGGAGGTGGAGGAAATATACATCTCTACAGTCAACCCCCTCATCACCTTGTCATCCAAGATGGACAGAACTACATGAAGTAGTTCTTGGCAAGGTATGCCCTCAACCAAATATCCCTATGGTTGTCCTCCATATTCACAAAGCCTGTGGCAAGAGCCTTGTTCTCAAGAAGATAGGTGTAGGCACATATGAGGGACTCAGTGGTGAACCCTGGCATTTCCAGAACAGCAAGGTACAGGTCAGGGTCGACATGGCCAGCCCCAGTCTCTCTAAGTGCACTGGCAACATCCCTGACAGCATCAGACATGTTGTTGATCATGAGGATCTAATCCTCAGTAAATGTCCCCCTCTTCCTTTTATTCCCCACTATGTCAGCCTTGCTGCCTTCACCCCTCTCAGTGGGGCTCTTCTCAACTTGAGACTCACCCTCAGCTTTGGCAGCTTGCCTGTCAGCCTGGTTGACACCTAGGGGCTCACCAGAATCCACAGCATACCTATCAGTGGTCATGGAGTGCCCAAAGATGGCTTTCATCTCAGTATAGAACCTTATAGGACAGTTCAAGAACTCAACGTCTTTGGGGTGGTCCTACAGTGGCAGATAGACAAGTGAAGATGCAGATAGACAAGGGTAGACAAGTGAAGATGCAGATAGACAAGGGATGGATGAAAACAAGCATGGTTCTACCTTGCAGTGACCTAGGTAGTGCTCCTGATCAAGAATGATTGCATTTGTGTCACTGTCCCAAAGGGCACCACTAAGGTCCTTAAGCTTACTGACCCTAGACCACTTATGCCTCCATTTCCTCAGGTGGTTATACACCTAAGTTGGGCTCACAATGTCCCCACTATAGTCTTTGAGGCACTTGGCCACAAAGTTGACATCTTTGTCCTTGAAAACCTTATCAGGCCTGGTACCATCAGTTAACAACTGTGCCATCCTCCTCAGCACAAACCCAGAGGTGTTGTTGTTCCACCTCATTGGGCCTGCTGCCTGAGGTGCAGGAGCTTCAGCTGGTGTTGGAGGTGCTAGAGGAGGAGGATGAGCGCCTCCAACACCAGCCTCAGCATACAACTCCACCACATCAACAGCAGCAACAAACCTAGCCTCAACTTGGTCAGCCATCCAACTTGTTTAAGCACAATCACAGTTAAAAGGTAGAACAGTACAAAAATAAGCAAGAAAACCAGCTAGAGTGGAAGAATGAAGCCTCAGTTTGTCCATAAATTATTACAACACAAAGTGGAAAAAGCATATGTTCCCATACCAGTGTCAACAAGCATAGTTCATCTCCATAATTACAAGAATTATGTTCTATGGGGTCCCCCTACCCTCCCACATGGCATTACAAATGGCATCCCTCCTAGTAGTCATGACCAAAGTATCTTGGGAAGACAGATTATCCACGGCTCATGGGTTGGGAGGATTGGTGTAAGCCAATCCTCATCTGGGACACAGTGATCAATACCAAAGCCCAAAATCCAGTTATGCAGGATACAGCAGGCAATTACTAACTTAGCCTGAGTCTTGTAGGGGTGAAATGGCTTGTTGTCTAGAATACGAAATCTGTTCTTCAAAGCCCCAAAAGACCTCTCAACTGTCCCCTAAGGGAAGAATGCCTTAGGTTGAAGAGTTCCCTTGCATTGGTGGGTCTGTTATTGTTGTTGTACTCAGAGAGGTGGTACCTTACCCCCTGTAGGGGGCTAGGAAGCCTGTGCGGCATGCATAGCCAGCATCTACCAGGTAAAGTTTACCTACAGTTGGACAAGGGGAAGAGGAATGAGGACAGTGAACCTACAAGGCTTGTATGGACATAAGTGAAATGTTGTAGGGTCGAGATGGCGGACTAGAGGGGGGTGAATAGTCTTTTCTAAAACTTAATCGCTTTGGCTAACCGAAACTATTGCGGAATTAAAACTATCGGTCTAGCCAAGACTACACCCCTCTATCTATTACTTTAGCACCTAGCAAAGATGTTTATTAAGCTAATTAAGGTGCCAAGCTAGGAAGCTCACCTAAGCAAGTCTAGGTTGCAAGGTCACACAAACCTAAGCAACTAGTACTCTAAGCACAACGGGAGCTCCTACATATACTAGTAAGCAAAGCACAAAGCACCTAAGCTCACTAGCAATGCTCTCTAACAAGACTACACAAGTCAACTAGAGAGCTCAACTTACTTAGCTACACAAACTAAGCAATGTGACTAATAAGGCTACACAAGCCAATTAGCCACTCAAGATCTACTTCTATGCTACACAAGCAAGAAGGTAACTAAGCTAGCTACACAAGCTAAACTAGTTAGAAGAGCAACCACTAAAAACTAGCACAAGTATGAATAAGTAAATACAAGCTAGTGATTTGGAGAATGCAAACCACCGAGAAGATGTACACAAGGTTGACACGGTGATTTTTCTCCCGAGGTTCACTTGGTCGCCACTCACTTGGAGGTTTACGACTTTTTACAGGCCTCACTGCCTAACCCCCTCAAGGGTTGCCACCTAACCAACATAAGATGAGGGCACTCAACGATACCTTCAACTAGAGTTGCTCTTCGCGATCTCCCGCGGGGCGAGCACAACACCCCTCACAAAGCTCTTCTCCGGAGTCACGCACAATCTTCTTGCGTGCTTCAACGGAGCCTCAAACCACCAAGCCATCTAGGAGGTGGCAACCTCCAAGAGTAACAAGCACAACGAGCTTGCAATTCGATCACCTAGTGCCACATGAAGCTATCTCTTAAAGCAACGCACTAGTAATCGCTCTCTCACACAATTGGATGATCTCTATCAAGTGTGTGTGAGTTAGAGAGCTCCCAAACCAAGCACACTAGAGGAAACAAATGCCCAAGGTGCTCAACCAGCCCCAAGGGCCGGCCATGAGCTATTTATAAGCTCCCCCACGAAACTAGCCATTTTTCCCACTCACTAGGCTTCCTATAGAGGGTCCGGACGCACGCAACAGTGCGGGTCCGGACCATGCCGTGTGCGTCCGGTCCTTCTACCCGTTTGAAAGAGCCGTTGGCGCGCTCACCGAACGGCGCCACGTGTCCTTCGGACGCAACTGTTTACCGGGTCTGGACTCACTATTCATCGGGTCCGGAAATATTTCCCGAACACCCGAGGGCGCCCGAGAGCGAGCAGCACCTCCGGACACAGATCCGGAGCCTGCGTCCGGACGACGAACAGCGTCTGGTTCAGTCCTCCGAGCGACAACAGAGATCTCCAACCTCCGGACGCAGGGTCCGGAGTTCACCGTCCGGACCAACAACTGCGTCTGGATCCTCTGAGTCAGAACATGCACGCTAGGGTTAGCTTCCAGACGCATCCGCGATGGTCCGGACTAGCAGCACCCTTGCATCCGGACCAGCGTCCGGAGCTCACACCCGAGCCAAACCGAGCTGCCTCTTTCTCCTCCTTCTCATGTGCTAACACAAATGTGTTCTTCACCTTGTTCAAGTGTGTTAGCATTTTCACAATCATTTTCAAAGCATTTTCACTTGCTTCTCACCACGCCACTCGATCCTAATGCATCACAAAGTTAGATCGCTCAAGTGGCACTAGATAACCGATATGCAAACAAGTTTGCTCCTCTTGATAGTACGGCTATCTATCCTAAACCCGGTCATAAACTTCTCTACACACCTATGACCGGTGAAATGAAATGCCCTATGGTTATACCTTTGCCTTGTGCATTCCATTCCATCTCCTTCTCCAATGTTAATGCAACACATGCACCAACCTACCACCAAATGATATGATCCACTTCATATCATCACGTGACCGTATTGGTTCATCGATCTTGACCTCACTTGCTCTTCACCATTGTGTTGGTCCATCGGCGCCAAGCATCACCCGCTTGCCCTTCACACTTGCAACCGGTCCATCAAGCCAAGCCTCATCTTGATCTTCTCCACCTTGATCACATGACTCCATGTCATGTCTCATGTGCAATAAGCTCCTTCATCACACAATCACATGTGAACTAATCTCCTGTGTATATATCACTTAAACACATATTAGTTCACCTAAGTTGTTACTCAATTACCAAAATCACATAGGAACTCTCAATCTCCCCCTTTTTGGTAATTTATGACAACTCTACAAAGATATGGAAATTATGATCATTTTGGACATTATGCCATTTATCCAACATTTAAGCTCTATAACAAGATTTGGATAAATGCCACAAAATCCGACTTGGTAGTGATAGCTCCCCCTACATGTGTGCTCAACAAGATTTGTTTTAAGCCTTGCACACATTCATAAATAGGAGTTTTGGGAGTGCTAGCACTACTAAGTGATGCTAAGGGTTATAGGCTAAACCTTTGAAGATACCCATTGTAGTTCTACTTGAAGTTCATCCTTAGCACCACCATGGTTAACTAGATATCACAAAAACACTAGAAACCCCGTGAGATCAACATTATAAGCACGGTTTCTAGATACCACTTGAAAGAACAAAATATCTAGCTCACCAACCTATACATGCTAGTTACCAAATCGTCATTCAATTCCTATAACTAGCATACACCACACAAGCATGCATATAAAGATAACACTTATGCAATATGCAAGCAAGCACATGAATATGCACATATCAAATGCAATCAATCAATTCATGAGCTTGCTCCCCCTACTTGTGTGCATCTCATCTCTTAGTCCAAGACTTTGATCCTTTGATCTTGTTCCCTTGTCCATGTCTTGATCCTTTGATATTGTTACCTTGTCCATGTCCATGTCTCTTCCCTTTAGTGCATGTCCATTAATATATCTTTGTTCACTAATCTCTCCCCCTTTGTCATCAATTTCCATAAAAGGTAACACTTCTTTATTGATGCAAAGGTTGCACTAGGGTAGATGGTTGATACTTTTTGATGGACACTAACATATATGTATTGGAATGACTCTTCATGTAAGATCATTGAACATTATACCATTGAGTAGGGAAACTCCCTTGTGGTCAAAGCAAATGTCATCCAAATAAGCTTTCTAAGCAGGAGAACTAGAATTTGATCACTTAAAGTTGAGGATCACTTGTTTGCTTGTAGGATATCACTTGTGAGATTACCACTTGTAGAATTACTTGAATTAAACACATGTGGGCTATCTCAAGTATGCTAGAACTAGACATGTTTTGCAAGTACCAATATGAAGGTTGATACTATTTGAAAGATTAGCATAAGTCTAGATACCACTTGTAAGTTGCATCTTGATATCCATTTGCATTGTTGTCTTGTGCTTGAACTAGATTTATTATCTTTATGAGCTTCTATGTTGGACTTGAACTAAAGTGAATAGCATAAGCTTCCAAGTCCGGTTTAAACCCTCTCTAAGCTTGTTCACACACATTAAGCGGTTATCTTATAGAGGTTGTACTTGTCACTTATACAATTCATGAATAGATCAAGTACTTGGGTTTACTAGCTCATGAACAAACTCATATACTACCACTAGATCAAACAACTCAATCAAGCTATAGTGGTAGGCTTTAAGCATCAAATTCTTTTGATTTTCAATGAATGACTACTATGTATGACTATATGCACTAAACATGTCCTAAGCAATGGATGTATGCATATGTCAAACAATTTCACCTTTGCTATGTTGGAGTAGAGGATAGTCAATTTTCATCTCCAATTAGCAATGTGAATCCCCATTAAGAGCATGATGAAGACCAATGAATACCACTTGGAATGTTAATCTTCACCCATATGATTTGAGTCCCACTAAAGATCAAGTGCACTTTCTTGTTGCGGTTGACTTGCTTCTTTCTTGATCTTTGCTTGCATGAGAGAGAGTACCAAATAATGTACCACTTGTAGTAGATGATACTACTTTAAAATAATGATACACTTGTAGGTTAAATTAATGAATCTCTCTCTTTTGGGTGTTGCTTGCTTTTCTTTTGATCAATCCTATTGATAGCTTTCAACTAAGCATCTCCAAATGATCCCTAGATCACCACTTCCATGTTAGCCTTCCAAGTAATGTCCTTGGTTCACCTACAAAAGGCGTCAAGCCCCTACAAAAGGGAGAAGTGACCTCTCTCCAAGAACCATCCTTGATACTCACTTGAAATGACTTTGTTTGATTGATCTTCATCTTGAGTACTAACTATGTGCCAAATACACTCCACAATCAAATGGCCTTGTACGCAATGCTTGTAATGCTTATAGCTTGAACCAAAAGAAAACATAGGTACCTCAATCACTTATAAACATGATTCCAACTTGAGGGCCTTTCAATCCAAGTGACTCTAAATCAATCTAATGTTTGTCACTTTTCTGGCAGATTTTGTACTCTTCAAAGAATATATCATATATCCTAAAGTACACATCCAATGATCATGAAATTTGGTGGAGATGTGCTTCACTAAGTCATATAGCAGCCATAAAAATTTGAGCTTCATTGGACTTCTAGATTGCTACCAGATTTCACATCTTCCCACATAGGTACATGCTGAAAACTGCTGCACATGTGTTGACAAGATCCACTCCAAAACCGAAGTATCCCTTATCCAATACCCATGAAATTTGCAAAGAAACTAATACCATAAGTGTAGAGCATGCACACCAAATTTCAAGCCAATCCAAAAATATTTGATCTCTTTAACATGGCTATGATCACAGCTAGCTCAGATTTGGACTAAATGGCAGATTTGAGCAAAATAAGCTAAGCTTCTTCAAATTGAACCAAACTTGATATCAACTTGTTTGAACACTTTCACAAGATATATATCCATTCAATACACTTACTAAAAGTAGTCTCATGATCATATCCATTCAAATCAACACAAACTTGATCAGTAAGCATTTAATCAATTCAAACACCTTATAGCAAGCAACTAGTGCATATATATGTATCCAATTCAATCAACTCATATGCACTAAGTGTATATTCAATTAAAATAACTTATACACACCCACATGAACTTTATCAACAATACATATACCTTATTATACCATGATCCATTCATTAGCAATCTTTAACTTGAATATTTGCAGGCCATCAAATAATTCAATCAACCACCACAACTTGATCATGCACTTGTATGTTGTAGCACTTGGACTTCATCTTTTTTACTTGTCATTGGGGTGAGGATAGCACTAAGCTTCATTACTTGACTCAATCATATGATGAACCATATGCAATCAATTGAATCAAGCCTCCAATGCCAATGGTACATACACACATTCATCCACTTGTTGATGGTACCCAAACTAGTTTGGGTCCTCTCAAGTTAGGTGCAACATACTTAGGCAATGTCTTAGTATGGATAGCGAGATGTTTTGCAATAGCAACCATAGAGGTACCACTACCATCCTTTCTAAGCATATGATCATCATCAATTGAAATAGGCTTAGAAGTCATACCTAGGGGACATGAATGAGTCATGTGTCCCCTTTCCCGACATGAGTAGCACACTCTCTTTGCTTGAGCCTTTTTTTCCTTTCTCATGTTGTGCTTCTCATTGTCTTGCATCTTCTCTTTTGCTTGAATCTTCATCTCAAGCTTGGTAGGACACTTCGAGGCAAAGTGTCCCATATCTTCACACTTGAAGCACTTGATGTGAGCCAAATGAATGTTCTCTTGATCTTTGCTCATCATCATCTTGTTGGCATCATGGATAGGAGTTGAATGCCTTGCTCTAGCTTTGCCACCTCTTCTTGTCTTCTTCTTCTTTGTCATCCCCGAATCACCATCTTGATGGTTGATCTTGTATTGTACTTGGGGCTTGACTTGTGGCTTAGCTTGAACATTCTTGGTTGGGCAAGCATTTGCAAGATGTCCCATCCCATGGCACTTGAAGCACATGAAATGAGATAGCTTCTTTTGTTCTTGCTTCTTCTCTTTCTTGCCCTTGCTTTTGTGGAAACCAATTTCACTCTTGTCACCATAGCTTCTCTTGTTTGTCAACATATGCTCAAAGGTGACTTTGGAGTTGTAGCACCTCTCTAACTTGTTGCTCATATTTTTCAATTCACTTTTGAGCTCATTGTTCTCCTTCAAAAGGTTAGTCTCACAAGACATAGAAGTAGAACAAGCATCTATATGTGAAGAACATGGCATATCAAGTAAATCATCACAAGAGGTGGATACATTCTTCTTGCCTACATCACAAGGATTAGCAACAACATGTGATTGATCATTTGACCCAAGTGATGAACTCTCTTCATTTTTAAGATTTAGCAATTCATTAATGAGAGAACCATGTTTGTGAACTAAATCCTCATGAGACATACGAAGCTCCTCATGATCCAATTTTAGTTCATCATGTGAAGATTTAAGAACATCAAGTAAGTGCTTATGTTCTTCACATGAGATTTTTAGAAGTGAGTTTTCATCTTTTAGTTTCTTTGTTTTGTTCAACTCACTTTCTAAAGCTTTGGAGAGTTTGCAAACAAGCTCAAAGTTAGGGTCATCACAATCTACAATCATATTGCCAATTGATACCTTAGTGTCACCATGTGACATGACGCAATGTGATGAAGTAGAAGAGCTTGTGGAAGCATCACTCTCATAGCCCGAGCATGTATCATCATCATTAAGTGTTCTTGAAGTAGAATCAACAATTGCAACACTTGATGTTGAGCCTTCATCATTCTTGTCAAGTGATTTCTTGATAGATAGATCATCTTCATCATCACTTGAACATGAGGTGGAGCAATCTTCCACAATCACGGAGTTGTGGTCATGCTCAACATCCTCATGTGCCACCAACTTGGACACATCATCATCATCATTTGAGGCCATCTCATATGTTTCAATGAGATAGGTCCAAATATCATGAGCGCTCTTCATGTCCATAATCTCACCAAAGATGTTATCTTTCATAGAATGGTAGAGAATGTTAGTAGCTTGGCAATCGAGATGTAGGCACTTCTTTTGTGCTTGAGTTGCATCATTTCTCTCAATTGCACAAGAGAGATCTACATCCACAATCCACCACATTTGGGGAGAAATAAACTTATAATTATTTTCCATCCAATTTCTCCACCATGCAAAGTGTGTGCCATCAAAAATGTGTAGACACTCAACATCTAGCCCATAAGTCGCCATCCTCTCGGGTCGGTAAAAACCACAAATGAAAGACCAGGGCTCTGATACCACTTTTAGGGTCGAGATGGCGGACTAGAGGGGGGTGAATAGTCTTTTCTAAAACTTAATCGCTTTGGCTAACCAAAACTATTGCGGAATTAAAACTATCGGTCTAGCCAAGACTACACCCCTTTATCTATTACTTTAGCACCTAGCAAAGATGTTTATTAAGCTAATTAAGGTGCCAAGCTAGGAAGCTCACCTAATCAAGTCTAGGTTGCAAGGTCACACAAACCTAAGCAACTAGTACTCTAAGCACACCGGGAGCTCCTACACATACTAGTAAGCAAAGCACAAAGCACCTAAGCTCACTAGCAATGCTCTCTAGCAAGACTACACAAGTCAACTAGAGAGCTCAACTTACTTAGCTACATAAACTAAGCAATGTGACTAACAAGGCTACACAAGCCAATTAGCCACTCAAGATCTACTTCTATGCTACACAAGCAAGAAGGTAACTAAGCTAGCTACACAAGCTAAACTAGTTAGAAGAGCAACCACTAAACACTAGCACAAGTATGAATAAGTAAATACAAGCTAGTGATTTGGAGAATGCAAACCACCGAGAAGATGTACACAAGGTTGACACGGTGATTTTTCTCCCGAGGTTCACTTGGTCGCCACCAAGCTAGTTCTCGTTATATCGGCTCACTCACTTGGAGGTTTACGACTTTTTACAGGCCTCACTGCCTAATCCCCTCAAGGGTTGCCGCCTAACAAACACAAGATGAGGGCACTCAACGATACCTTCAACTAGAGTTGCTCTTCGCGATCTCCTGCGGGGTGAGCACAACACCCCTCACAAAGCTCTTCTCCGAAGCCACGCACAATCTTCTTGCATGCTTCGACGGAGCCTCAAACCACCAAGCCATCTAGGAGGTGGCAACCTCCAAGAGTAACAAGCACCACGAGCTTGCAATTCGATCACCTAGTGCCACACGAAGCTATCTCTCAAAGCAACGCACTAGTAATCGCTCTCTCACATAATCGGATGATCTCTATCAAGTGTGTGTAAGTTAGAGGGCTCCCAAACCAAGCACACTAGAGGCAACAAATGCCCAAGGTGCTCAACCAGCCCCAAGGGCCGGCCATGAGCTATTTATAAGCTCCCCCACGAAACTAGCCGTTTTGCCCACACACTGGGCTTCCTGTAGAGGGTCCGGACGCACGCAACAGTGCGGGTCCGGACCATGCCGTGTGCGTCCGGTCCTTCTCCCCGTTTGAAAGAGCCATTGGCGCGCTCACCGATCGGCGCCACGTGTCCTCCGGACGCAACTGTTTACCGGGTCCGGACTCACTATTCATCGGGTCCAGAAATATTTCCCGAACACCCGAGGGCGCCCGAGAGCGAGCAGCACCTCCGGACGCTGATCTGGAGGCTGCGTCCGGACGACGAACAACGTCTGGTTCACTCCTCCGAGCGACAATAGAGATCTCCAACCTCCAGACGCAGGGTCCGGAGTTCACCGTCAGGACCAACAACTGCGTCTGGATCCTCTAAGTTAGAACAGGAACGCTAGGGTTAGCTTCCGGACGCATCCGCTATGGTCCGGACCAGCAGCACCCTTGCGTCCGGACCAGCGTCCGGAGCTCACACCCGAGCCAAACTGAGTTGCCTCTTTCTCCTGTTTCTCATGTGCTAACACAAATGTGTTCTTCACCTTGTTCAAGTGTGTTAGCATTTTCACAATCATTTTCAAAGCATTTTCACTTGCTTCTCACCACGCCACTCGATCCTAATGCATCGCAAAGTTAGATCGCTCAAGTGGCACTAGATAACCGATATGCAAACAAGTTTGCTCCTCTTGATAGTACGGCTATCTATCCTAAACCCGGTCATAAACTTCTCTACACACCTATGACCGGTGAAATGAAATGCCCTATGGTTATACCTTTGCCTTGTGCATTCCATTCCATCTCCTTCTCCAATGTTGATGCAACACATGCACCAACCTATCACCAAATGATATGATCCACTTCATATCATCACGTGACTGTATTGGTTCATTGATCTTGACCTCACTTGCTCTTCACCATTGCGTTGGTCCATCGGCGCCAAGCATCACCCGCTTGCCCTTCACACTTGCAACCGGTCCATCAAGCCAAGCCTCATCTTGATATTCTCCACCTTGATCACATGACTCCATGTCATGTCTCATGTGCAATAAGCTCCTTCATCACACAATCACATGTGAACTAATATCCTGTGTATATATCACTTAAACACATATTAGTTCACCTAAGTTGTTACTCAATTACCAAAATCACATAGGAACTCTCAAATGTGCTTGTGGTCTGTGTTACCTTCTGGGATAGTGAACTCGTCATCTCTATCAATGGCATCATGAAGTATGTGGGAATCATGTGCAGACCCCTCCCATCCAGCCAACACATAGGTGAACTTGAGGTCCCAATTAACAACAGTCATTATATTTTGTGTAGGCTCTTTTTCTACCCCTGAAACTCTGCTGCATTCTCCTAGGCATCCTAGCCAAGCAATGGGTGCCATCAATAGCACCAATACAGTCCTACAAATGTGTTCGCATGTGTTAAGACCTAACTGTGGACAACCAATATTAATGACTCAGTTTGAAGGAGTCACATTTACCTTAAAATAAGGGCTCTACCTATGGCTGTCAAGTATCTTTGGGTGAGTGTCAACTAAGGGGGGCCTGATCAACTCATTTCTAAGCTCACCAACAGCATACAAGACCTGATGAAAATGCTTGTGTACTGTATTAATAGACCTCCTAAAGGCTTGGTGTACCATTCTAAATCTTTGGTTATGGCCAACAATTAGGAGGAACATTCCAACCTGCTCCTCAACAGAGGAGCTATGGTTGTCCTATACAAGTCCTTTGTGCCTACATAGATCACACAAGGCAAAAAAAAAGGGCTCTGCTCATCCTAATCATGGACAAACACTCTCTGTCACTGGATCTGTAAATGGCCATCAATGTACGCTGCCTATGCTGGTCAGCATCACATCTCAAAGTATACAGCAGAGGGTCTGGCTCACAAGATGGTCTCCTAATCCTACTGGCAACATATGAAACCATGAAAACAACCAAAGACGCAGCTTGCTTGGCCAAGTCATCCCAGTTTTGGACTGGATCCATCTACAGCAACATAAAAATGCAGACAAAGAATGCTTGAATCGACCCTGGTAGGCATCACATGACAATGGCACAATGTAAAAATTAAAAGTGTCACGGCTGCATACAAAATATGCCTCCCAGTGACAACATGGACATCATCATTGACCACAAAATAAGCATAAAACCATTAAAATCATATTAGTCACGGCTGCATTAGTAAAAATGCCTCCCAATGACAATATAGCCAGCTTGCAAACTTTAATCGCCATTAAAGAAATTAGAACAACTCAGCATGAAACAACAGATCTAAGACCAGAATGTACAACAGCATGAAAGAAAGTACTACGAGTAAGCATAAAACCACAAGAGCAGTCACGGCTGCATATAAAAAATGCCTCCCAGTGACTTCAAGAACAAGATCTAACAGAAAAAAGTACAACACCATGTAAGAATGGCGTAAAACGGGCCATGAAACAACTTCAACAGTCACGGCTGCATCCTAAAAATGCCTCCCAGTGACAATAATCAGTATAAACAGTTCGCATGAGTACCAAACCCTAGGCAACAGATCGATCACCACGATAAAGCACGAAAACAGGGAACAGTCGTTGGGGGTTTCACCTCGTGTTGGTCGACGGAGGATGGAAGAACAGAACAGCCAACAAAAAGACTAGCACCAAATAGATCTGAACGGAGAGGAAGCAGATCGAGCAGGAGACGAAGAAGATCCAGACAGAGGGGAAGCAGATCTGGTCCACGGCACAACAGCGCAACGAAGAAAATCCACCGGAGCCGAGGAAGAAGAGGAAGAAGCCCGCCACCTCCACCGGAGTCCCAGCAGCGATGAGGGTCGGCTCCGTCACCTCCAGATCCAGCAAGGAGGAGCAGAAGGGGAACCAACCACCGTCGCCGAAGACCAAACCCTAACGCTGTCGGTTTCTCACAGAGAGTGGCTGTGGAAGTGGAAGCAGAAGGGGAGGAAGAGGAAGGGGAGGCCACTTATACGGAGGGGAGGAAAGCGCGCGCGGAGCTTTCCACCTTCTCGCGCGAGCCCGCACGAGCGTTCGCGAGCCAGGGTGAATCGCCCAAAAATCGCTCGCGTGAGCGCCGCGGCGACCGAGCCCTAGAAAGACGAAGGGGACGACCTTCGCTCGGGAGCCAGGCCGAGATGGACGAAATGCACGCGCACGGCCAGGCCGGTTGACGGGCCAAGGCCATCAAACACGGGCCGCTGCACCGTTTTGGCTCGGGCCACGGGCCAGCCCCGTAGCAAACACGCCCCTAATGTTCTGATTTCTGAAGGGGCCTCCCTTGAGAAACAGTGACGAAGGATTTCCATGAGGTAGAAAGAATACATATAGCTTTAGATACATTAGGGCAATGCTAAGATACAAACTTTGCTTGCTATGAGGTAATATCTTAAATCAATCTGAGCCGTTTATTTTTATATATTTATAAATTATTTAATAAATAAATAAAATTAGAAAAACAAAAAACTTCCATAATCAAGGGAGAGGTATATGAAATCCTCACCCTCCGCATCCCCTAATGATGGGAGATGAATTTTCATCGATTCCCTCATCACGGAGGTCCAGAGGACAGGCTGGCGGCGTCTACTGTCACCTTAGGCCTATTATTTATAATATTTGTATGAATTCAAATTAAAATTGAATAAATAGTGTTATCCAAATTCGTTTTCAAACATATTCAATCTATCTATATTAGGCCAATTTTCTATGATATTTTTTTTTACATTCTTAGGATAGTATATAATACAAGACATAGTATCTAATTTTTAATTACTTGTGTTAAGTCAAGACCATTTTTAATTATGTTAGCTGGCCACGTACACGCTCACACTTACACCAAACACACACACGCTGATCACATATATATGTTAATCACGTACACACGCCTGCATACAAATCACGTACACGATGAACACGTACACATCCTAATCACGTATACAAGAAAATCCTAGCACATGCAAAATCAAGTGGTATAAAAGTCATGTACAAAAATATATAGTAATGAGAATATATAAGTATAAACTTATAAAATAAAAAAGATTAACCATATCCTCAGAGATCACGTATGCATCAATTAAATCTAGAAAAGAGATTTTTATATTTAAAACTTTCCTTAATTATCCTATTTTATAAAATAAAAATTAATTAAATATATATATATATTTCATCTATTTCCTCCTAGGAGGTAATAGATGATCATGACCATCTGATCAAAATAAATAAATGACTCACAGTCATTTGGAGGTACCGCAGTCGATACATTATGTACAGACCTTTTTAACCTCTCATTCATAATCCGTGGTATATTTTCAAAACGGGTACAAGTTCTCTAGAGAAGAGCCCTTAAGTCTTTTGAAATTAATTTGAAAGCACCACGTGTTGTGACTGAATGTTATTAACTCATATATAAAGAGATATTTGGTTTTACCTCTCTTAAATAATAATTTGGTGGTACCTCTTCGAAGATGAGAAAAGAGCTCGAGAAAAGAACCCTTTGAGTCTTTTGAAATCCATTTCAAAGCACAACACGTGTAGTAGCACTGACCACTGAACAGTATTGTAGCTCCAAAAAGAGAAAATTACTTGCATTGCATTGGACAACTTCATTACAAACCTATACTCTTATTACAAACCTATATTCTTTTTAGGAGATTACAACTTCACTTTCTAGCAACCAAGAAGAAACTTGTCACGCCCTTTGCTTGTTTTTTTCCTCCGGGCGGCCAGGCCAAGTAGGGAAGCTTCAAGCTTGTAAATAGGTTCAAACAAAGAAACTATACACAAAGATACTATACATAGTACTAACTTACAACTGTGTGGAACCAGCCGGCCGCCTGTTCTCTGCAGCTCACCAGAATGATCCACACGTATGTCGGCTTTTGAATAGCGTCAGAGAATATCTGGCCTGTTCGGTTGATCGTTTCTGCGGTTGACAAGTCGGCTGACGTGTTTTTCATTGCTTTGTTCTAAGATAAAAACATTATACCATAACTGATAAGCCGGACTCACAATCCAAATGAACCATATGGCCCTTGCTTACAAACCAAGGCATGGCAGCATACTTTATTTGCTCATGTAGTGGTACTAGCAACGGGTAACTATGTTTAGCCCTTTTTAGCTGCTTTGTTTCGTGGGATTAAGCCAGGAGTAAGCTGGCCAATCACTCACCAAAACAAGCATTTCCTTACGCACCATCGGCAGTGAGGAACAGAAAGGCCACGAGGGGCACAGTAATAAAGAGGAGCAGCAGCGAAAAGCCCAGAGCAACGAACCACCAGAAACTCGCTCGGGAGAAGGCCGCCGCCGGCTGCAAGGTGGTCTGGAGGGCGACGGGGAGGATGACGCCGACGACGAAGAGGTAGGCCGTCGGAAGGGTGAGGAGGATGGCGGCGACGGCCATGTCGAGGACAGGGCTGCGCGCGGTGGCTGCGTCCAGGAAATGGA
This sequence comes from Microstegium vimineum, assembly GCA_022036555.1. Lineage (NCBI taxonomy): Eukaryota > Viridiplantae > Streptophyta > Magnoliopsida > Poales > Poaceae > Microstegium > Microstegium vimineum. The sequence continues at coordinate 42,891,258 of CM039125.1, forward strand.
GGACCGGCTTCATGACTTCACGGCAGCCGAGAGCGATGTACCAGGCCGCCATTGCCACCTCTGGGACTGGGAGGTCGGCCGCCATGTTTACACGTACGGAAGGGAGTAAAGCGATCGAGCTGCTGTCACCTCCGAGCAGGCAGGCAGCTAGCTTTGCTGGAGCAGTGATGGGAGGATCCGAGAGTGAATGATTGGGAGCTATAATGCTCGGTTACCACTGCCTAGGCTTGCTTAAATAGAAATAGCTGATGGAGACATCGGACGCTGCTTCGCTTAAGTAGAATTATCTGATGGAGACGGGGTGGTGAGTGGTGCTACAAATTGGCTGGTGCAAGAAATATGAACCTAGTAAGAGCACCTCCATCGAACCGAGGGAAGAAAACATCGAATCAAGCACACTGGAGCATGCGAACGTTGGTTGTAAGAAATGAAAATGCATTCTGCTCAGGCATTAAACAAATGTTTTCGGACGCCAAACAGCTCCCCTGCGCGCTTGCCTACAACTGCACGGAAAAATCAATTCTTTAGTTCTATCCGGGTCCCACAAAACGATCGATGCACACACTAGAGAGAGCGAACTCTGCTCTTGTCTGTCTTCATCGAATCACACGGTTCGACAACGATGCTGGAGGTGCTCTAAGGTTTTAGTGTTTTAGTGGTTGATTGACTACATGACTATTAGATTAATGGTTTTTGCTAGTTATTTAGTCTTATGAATACAAGAGAGAGACTTGAGCTAAATGAAGACTCTAGAAGACAAATCAGAAGCTCAAGACATCAAAGAAGATAAGTCCAGTCAAATAGGCATGAAGACAGCGGCAGATCTAGGGGGGCGGGGGGTAAGGGAGGGGCTGGTGGGGCACCAACCCCCCTATAGTTAGTGTGTTAATGAAAATATAGAGAGATTGAGAGGGGAAGAGGAGAAAAGAAGAAAAATAAAGAGATTAGATAAAGAAGAAGAAATTAGCCCCCTCCCGCCCCTTCAATCTTGTTATAGATCCTCCACAGCATGAAGAAAAACACTCAAAGAACACTAGTGAGGTGTACCGAAGACTTTCGGGGAGCACCGAAGTGCTTAAACAATTTCTAATGGTTTGTGAGTTGGTTGGAGCTATATATGCCTCGAATCGATACCCAGCCATTTGGAGTGTGTTAGAGATTGTGGACGCTATAGTTGAGTTTTGAGGGTCATTTTTTTTTTACTTTGGCCATCATATATGCCTAAGAGAAGAATAAACGATTAACAAAAGTGATAGGATTAGTGCTTAGGCTACTGTAACATCCCAAAAATTGCATTGTTTCGAATAGCATTAAATTGATCTAGTTATGCTTTTATCGTATATGCATTTAATATAAATAAATATATATATAGTTTGGTGAATTAAAATTTTGTCATGTAGAAACATGTTGAGCATTCATGCTGGTGCATTTGTGTTTCTGTTTTGAGTGGTTTTGAAAAGTATCCAAAACTGAGTTTGAAAATGCTTTTGAAACTTCATTTGAAAACCAAGTTCTGGAAAATTGAAAAGCTTTTCTTTTTCTCTCTTCCTCATTCTTCCCAATCAGGCCCAAGGCCTTTTCCCTTTGTCCCTCTTCCGCAGGCCTTTTTCCTCTCTCTCCCTTCTTTCCTTTCCCCTCTTGGGCCGGCTCGGCCAAAGGCCCAGTGCGGGTGAGCCCGCACTCCTCCTCCTTGTGCAGCTGACCACACGGGCCCACGCGTCACCCTCCTTCCTTGCACCGCTGACAGCAGGGGCCCCCTAGTCAGCTCCTCCCCCTCCCCTTGCCGAAGTCAGTCCGGCCGCAAGGTCAGCTCCTCGGCCCAGCCGTGAGCGTGCGGGAGCACCTTCCTTTCTCCTTGCACCGAGCCGCTGACGCCCCGGTCCCTCTCGTCAGCCCCCATCTTCCTCCTTCCTTTTTCCGGCTCAGAAGAGATCGAGCAGAGCTCGACTCGGTATGGAAATCGATCCCGAATCCCTGGGATTTGTTGCCGCGCAATCGAAGGCAAGGGCCTTATTTGACTCCTTTGACACCCCCGCATGATCCTACCGCCTCCGTTTCCATCTGCAACCCGTCCCTGTGCCCTAGCGCTGCAACCCAACCCGTCGAGAGCTCCACCTGCCGCCATTGAAGGCCACCAGAGCTCCTTGGACCACCGTGAGTCCCCCATCCTCTGCGGAACGAGATTCGAGGAACCTTGACCCCTTCCCCATGCTCGGTTTCGCCTGGACTTGACTTCACCGCCTTGTCACCACAAGCAGGAACACCGAAGCCGCACCCCAGCGTCGCCAGTCACCTTTGTTCTCTCTCCGCCTGCACAAAACGTCGAGGTGAACTCGCGACACTCTCCTCGTTCTCCCGGTACTTTTGGTTCTTGATTTGGTGGCCCGTAGGCCCCTACGCTTTTGCGCCGCCGCGCCTGCTCTGTGCCGGCCGACGCCATCCCCTCTCTCCTTTCCCCTTCTATCTGAGTCGTCGGATCTGTGATCGACGCTCGAGATTAGAAGATACCCCTTTGATCTGGCATCTTGCTAAAGAGCCCCTGGCAAGATTCAAGTCTCAACCTGCCGTCCATGGCACCCTCTCTGTTTACGTTTTCGCCACTGGGAAAACGTATTAGGTTTCGGTTTTGTTGTAATTCGAAAATAAAGAAAAATATTTATTTACAGTTTTGCCACTCGATTTCAAAACCCTATAACTCTCTCATTTTAAATCCGTTTTCACCCGTTCAAATTGCGTTAGATTCGTAATAAAATTACCTACATGTTAATACTACTGTTAGTTAGATTTGAAAAAGTTTAATTTCGTGATTAGATTTAAATTAATATCTTTGTATAGGAAAACTTGTTTAATTCATAACTTCGTCGTTTTAGCTCCGTTTTTCGTGCACGAAACATCGTTGTGATCGTAGTGATACGTAGATCAGTTTTATAAACTTTTAATTTTGTTTCTTACTGTTGGTGTACTGTTCTAATCATAGTCTTGTTTGCTTCGTGTATGTTTGCCCGTTGATTGTATGGTGTTGATTGTTGATCGGTATAGACGTTGAGCAACCCGTTGAAGAACCGGAGTTTTTCTTTGATCAAGACCAGCAGGATCAGCAAGAGGTTTTCGAAGAAGGCAAGTATAACATGGGATTATCCTTGTTGACCTATTCACAAATAATATAATTCATATGCATGATATTCCTTGTTTACCATAGTTTGATCCTATAGATTAATATCCTGATTACCTTGACACCTATGATTTGATCCACCATATATGATTAGTTGCTAGTGCTCATATCAGATGTACATGATCTTAATTTGTTGATGACTATATGCAATAACGATAAAACTCGTTTTTTAGCAACAATGGAATATAGGAGCTTATCTGTCGGCAAAATCTGGGATATACAGTACAACCACGAGGGCTATATGGCTCTGGCTTTAGCTCAGTATGCGGACCTTTTCTAGCTTGTTCAGTGGTTACCTTTATGGCGCAAATAGGAGCGTGCCAAGACGGGTATAGTGTGGTTCCTAATCTATGGGCATAGCCGCGAAGGAGTGTGACCATAGACAGGTTGGCTCTACATCCCCCTGCCACGAACCTTGCGGCCCTAACTTGTTAGACGAACCCTTGGAAGGCTTCATAGTGTACCCTGCCCGCTCACCTTGGCAGTGTTTTGGGAGTAATTAACCCGGGCATCTGGGCAACACGACTCGTGGGTAAAGTTGTACACCTCTGATCAGAGTTAAAAACTATCATGATAGTCGTGCTCACGGACACGAGCGGCTCGAAAAACTCACAGAATTATTGGGTTCTTATTTCTATGTGGCTTATGCAAGTATTATTTATTTATTGTATCATTGTCATTTACTTTATGATCATGGATATTTGAGCTTATGCAAATTACCTTGGCAATTGTTGATATTAATATGAATTTGATCTACTTAAAATACTCATCGCTATGAACCATGCATACCCCTTTGAGCTTTATGAACCCTGTGTTATATTTGTTGAGTACGTATGTGCTCACCCTTGCATTCAAACACCACAGATGAAGATTGAGTCGATGATTACCGCTATGAGTACTAGTCTTGATGTCAACCAGTCAACCAGTCCCTTTGGAGCTTTCGCAAATATCTTTGTTTAGTTAAAGTTATTTGTTTCAGACTATGTAATGAATATTTATTCGCTATGTAATAAGCGTTGTGAGGGTACTTTTTTATAATTTGTCAACTCATGTGTGCGACTATTCCTGGGGTGCACATGACCCTTTTATGCACTTATTTTTGTTCTTAAAAACGAGTGTGACAGCTACTTAGGGTGTCCACAACAGCATGTATAAATCGTCGGCTACCTAGTAAGGTAGAAACAATAAAAAAATGAAACAAACTAGATAGAAATTGTATGTCAGAGACTCACAAGACATAGGAAGATGTGCGAGATGGGCGCTTGGACAGTTGCTAGCGCCGTAAATTTCTTTATTCTCTCTCCTTTTGATTGGACAAGCAATTTTCCTAGCTAGTAAGGTGTCAGTTGTTGGGGACGTCCTTAGAAGATGTTTTAGCGCTGTCTCTAGATTTAGACATATTGTTTAGTGAGATTTACATACCTCTAAGTTATCGATGCTTGCAGGCACCAAGTATTGTACTCCTCAGGTCTTATAATCCTTGCACGTACTTGTAAGGGTCTGTAAAGAACTAGAGGAAAGTGTGAGCTTTTTTATGTCTAGAAAAATTCATCATGCAAGAGTTTGCATTCTCTAACTCAATTATGTTTTCGAATTACTTATTGCATTACTTGGTGTGCGTGCTTTACCTTCCTATGGCGTGTTTAGAACTATTTAATTCTTGATGAAAATAATTAAGAATCACACGCAAACTACTTGATTCTTTCATTATTATCTGAGAATCAGGAGATGAAAAAGAATCTCAAATTGTGCTAGGAGCCAAGAATCCTATACCACAAGGCTTCGGTCGCCATTCCCCGACCGTGAGCCATTTTTCCTCCGGTGGCGCCCGTCCCATCCGTGCTCATTCCACCTGCCCCCACAAAGCCACTTTCTCGCTCGATCCGCCCAAGTGCAACTGTTGTCCACCACCCCCTTCTGCCAAAGACTTTGCTACTATTGGGCTTGGCCGCTTGATTGCCCCCTGGCGAAGCAAGAGGCTCAGTCGCCCTGGCCATTCCTAGGTCATCCCTTGCCGAGCAGCATGAGGCGTAGGTGGCTATGGTTGTGGCAAGCGAGAAGGCTTGGCCGCTGGGTTGCCCCGAGCATTTTTTTTTAGATGACGCCATAGGCGTATATCGCATTAAGCAGGAAAGAGTTTTTTGGGAACAAACAACGGAAC
>CM039125.1:42896690-42930305 GCA_022036555.1 Microstegium vimineum
TGTTTGGTTTATGAAATCAAACCATACATGTTTCATGAGGTGGTGCATCATGAGTTCATTCCATTAATTTTAGTAAAACCAACTCATTCATCATGCATATACTAATTATTCACTTGCGAGGAATAAAATAAAGATAAATCAACACATTTTATTTCAAACCAAACAAAGGAACGAAGAGTGAGAGAAGATGGACCACCTTTTTTTGATAAAACGGGAGGGGTTTAAAGCCCCTACTCGATATATTAAAAAAGCAAAAATAACAGTACAGATTAAAACCAAAGAATAGACAGAGACAAGCAAGCTGAAGCAAAAGGGAGGTGCCAGCTAAAAGAGAAAAGCAAACTTTCCCTTAATTCATGATGTCATCCCCACATACATTTTCTACAGGATCACATGACTCTTCTCAATCTTCACACAGCTTCAGGAAACGAATATATATACAACTTGTATCACTATTGTTTGCGCGTTTTAACCGTTTCCCTTTATTTGTTTTCCCTTACTAAAGCAAAATCATGTCACGATGTGGAGATTGAAATTTTATATTCCATAGTAATCAAAAAATCAGCTCAGAATGTACTGTCTAGTCCCTGATCCACACATCAGCTCCAACATTTCTGATCCAATCATCTAACGGTCTGTGACGAAAAGATCCATCTCTACTGTATTTCATATTATCAGGTTATTTGTCTGCTTGCTTTTCCGACCCCAAAATTTGGCCGATGTCAGGGTCCAGCGGCCCATTGACCAGAATTTATCTTTCGGAAGTAAGTTGACCGAACTTCATCATCTTGCATACTTAGAGCATTGACAGAACACCTGATCGATGAAGAGAAAAATCATTCAGAATAATTTATAGACCTTCTGGCAAATCATGATGAAGAATTAGTTTAGATAATAAGCTAAATAATGTAAGGCCGGTGGATTTGTACAATATTTAATTTCTTCTTGTGTAATATGAGGTTCATATAGTATATATAACACAGAATAGTGAGAGTTTATCTCAGAAGAAGTCATCACTCGTCAATCGTCCAGCACAGCCTGTTGCAATCATACATACATATGCAGCCCAGTTCTTAAAATTTGATGTGCTGCTCTAGTAGTATAAGAGTTGACGAAACCATTCTTTAGAGAGAATTGACGAAACCACGCACTTTGCCCCCTTTTTTAAACGAACGAATTCGAAGTCATCTGCTCATCATACATATTAGTACCTGCTGCACCCACGATGAACTTTCCCGCGGCCCTTTGGCACACCATTGGACAGTGCCCTTCAAGACGAAGAAACGGCGTATTCCTCTTGTAGAGTTATATTAAAAGCATATATATTGTAATTGTATATAGAGAAATTTTATTTATAATTAAACTGAGGCAGCTTACGCTGGCGTTGTCGTCCAGCAAAGTAGTCACAGAGTAGTACGTATTGTACATTTGTACTAGCTACTTAGCTATCTACTCCATATATATAAGGTACTAGTAGGCGCCGTTGAGGCGCGCAGGGCGCGAGGAGCGTGAGCCAGGAGATCAGATCAGCCATGCAGTTCCGCCTGGCTCAGAAGCGGAGGGCGTACTCCCCCGGGGCGTCGTCGCAGCCGAACAGCGGACGGAGAAAGAAGAGGATGCCGGTGGTGAGGCTCGGTGGCGGCGGTGGCGAAGGGAGGAAGAGGGGGGTTCTTCGGGGTGCTGCGGACGCGCCTGCGCATGCGGTGGCCGTGGCTCGCGGCGGTGTACCGGCGCGCGTTGCGGCGGCTGAGGGCCAGCTACGAGCAGGCCCTGCGCGAACTCGTCGACGGCAACGTGCTCGTGGGCGCGCTGCACGCGCCTGCCGGCGTCGACTGCGCCCACGCCGCCTCCTTCGGGCCCGTGGGCACCGTCGGGTTCTGAACTTTGGTAGATGATGGACCAGCTGGCGATCAGGCGAAATAAATATGTTGTGAAGGTTTGACCGTTTGAGGCCATCTTTTGTGTATGAATGTGCATGTACATAATAATTACGCTATATTGTAACTGTGTTTCAATCTGTGGTTTTAACTGTGTAACTGTGTTTCATGCTTAATTGTACAATAAACTTGATGAACACATGATGAGGAAAATAACTACCTAATCAAATATTATTTGGTCCATATCTCATTGACATTAGCAAATGATTCTGAACCTACACATGCATGTTGAACATTAGAAAGAAATGAAGGATGCAATATGAAAAATACATTTAACTAGTGAACAAACATAATTCTTGGGAACAAAGCAAACCACTTGCTCAGTTAGTATGCAAAGTCTAGAATCAAAAGCAATTATATCATCATGTAGAACATGAGATTTTTAGGAGCGGATTTGCTAACTTCCATACATAACACTAATAATCCCAGTTGCACCATTCATGTTATTAGCTCCCATATCCCCACTGCTGGTTGCTTTTGGACACCAACTGTCTTGTGTTCATGAATGACAAGAGGTTGGTTTGACCCTGGTTGTATACTAGGTTTAAGGATAAGGTTAATAATTGATTCCAATGTCATGGCCTTCATCATTATACAATTCTAATGTGATGAACCAACCTGATTAATTAAGCTAAACTAAGCTATCATCAACTACTGGCTCACTTTAACCTAATTAGCCATGTAGGCTTTCGAAACACACCACTCGTTTGTCTCATTAGGATTAGGCATAGATAATTACAACTGTCAAGTATCATACACAATCACAATCAAATCTTTAATACGAGAAAAAATTATGTTTACAAAGTAAGTTATTCAAACACCACAGTCACATCACACACAGTCATAGTTTAGCACTTAAGTAATAATAATTAAGATACAACATGGGGTCTCATGCCAACCTCAGGGCACCCACAACGCAAGCTGACAATAACATTAGCCCTGGAAAAAAACAGTAGGCCATGTTAACTCGCTAGTTGAAACCAACATGTTTTCCAACGCAAACCACAACATTCTCTCCTTGTTTCTCTTCCTAGTAAAAAAGCAACCACGGCTTTTGGCAGCAGAATACATGTGCAAAAGGGTGTGGTATAAACAAAAAGCAAGCTCCCATCAAGTTCTAATGCGTAGCCTAATGAGTGCTTTGGCTTTTTGTGAGACGGGGCACCGAGTTCCTCTGCAAGAGTCTATGACAACCTGTAGATCTACCAATACGGACGTTTAGCGTAGACGTGGACGTTAAAGCCACTATACACGATGTCGCGTTGAGAACGCCCTCATGTGCACTATGTTTCACCTTAACTATATTTATTCTCTCTAAAATACATAGAATCTACAGGATGACTTAATCACAAATGTCCTTTTAGGTTTGTCATTCCCATAGATCAGTATCAATTGCATCTCTTTTTATAGTGTAATGAAAAATGTGTTTATATTGCCTGTTTGGCTGATCGTTTCTGCGGCTGATAAGCCGACTAATGTTATTTTTTGTTGTTTTGTTGTGAGATAAAAACATTGTATCATGGCTGATAAGCTAAGCAAACAAGGAAATTGTAATTTATGCTTGTTTCAAACTTAATTAAGCAACTTTAAGATATTATAAAATCTTCTAAATATATTGCCACACTTTACGTTATTTAATAATTTGTATAACGAATTGCTTAATAAATTTTATAGTTATTTACCTGATTCTTCGTTGGGTTATGCTGAATTCCAAGTGTTGTTTCATGTTTTTGAGGCCTCTAGCTCTTTGAGGTGACGGGCTAATCTTTGCGTCAACGAATGGCAGATATTCGGATTCCAAGATGTATTTGAGCATATGATGCAATAAGTCTTTGGTTTGTACATTGTTATTGTATTATTATAAAAATATATTCTAAAAAAAACTGATGATACCGTGATTATTAATAAACCGGCATAACATTGACACTAATCACTGCCTAGGCTTAATAATGAGCATCTCCAACAGTTTGTCAAATGAACTTAACATTAATGTTTTTTGGCAAAATAAGAAAATTTGGTCTCCAACACTTTGGCAAATGAACTTGACATTTTCAACAACTTAACATTTCACCCTCCCCGGCGCGCATATTGTCGCGCGCATATTCCGCTTGGCATCGGGGTCGCATGCCCCCGCCTCACTTCCCGCGTGAACGGTGCGGCGGAGAAGCCAATGAGCAGCGCTGCCACCATCCCGCACACGGTGATCTGCTCGCGCCACGACGGGACGCGCGCGCTGCTGCAGGCTCTCGGCGCCGCCGCGCGCTCGGGTGACATCTTCTCGATCTTGTGCGCCCCCGCCAGCTCGTGATGGAATTGGTCCATTGCCTCGGCGCTTGGGCCCAAGGGACCAGCAGCTCGAGCTCCGAGACTGTGGTGGCGGCAGCTGCAGATTGGAGACGCGCGTAGCTGTGATTTCATTTGTTCGTGGAAACTAGACTAAGCAGGATGCCAATACGCCATCCATGTGCTTGTGCATTGGATTTGAACAGCTACAAAGGCTTGAGTAGTTGATGTACTCGGAATCTCGGATTGTTTAAACTTGAAACCATTCGCCTTCTATCTCCTCTGTTCTTAGATATTTTAAGTCAAAGTTTTTATGTTGGATTAAACTTGAAACCATCCTGCTGCGTGGTTCCTACTGCGATAGAATGAAGGACAAGGAGGAAGAGGTGATTGTTGGGAGGAGGAGGTGATTGCTCGGAGGAACTTCGCGCGATAGAACCGCAGCGGCGGCGGTGCGACGGCCAACAGAAACCGACCGGAGATAAAAAAATAATAAAGAAGTGGGTCTCTTTTTTATTTTGCCAAGTGTAAAATATCAAACTATTGGACAAGAGGTGTTTTTTTACTTGACATATATTTTAGGGAGTTAACAAATTATAAGATTTGTCAAGTAATTTTTGCCAAACTGTTGGAGATGCTAAGCTGCTATATAAGGTCATCCTGTTCCGGCGATCGTTTAAGTGGTTGATTAGCGAGAAAAACACTATTATGGCACGAATAGGACGGGCGGGGCGCGTGGGGTGTGGCGAAGAGACGATTTGCCACACAAAAGAAAATGCAAAATAGCAGGGCAGAAAGTATGGACTGGACTGGAGGATGTGCAGAGGAAGTGGGCTGGCCCAGGCGGCAAACCCACCACGCAGCCCAATCTCCTCAGCCGTCGCCGCCCCTGGCCCGGCTGACCCTTTGCCCGGTTGCCCCTGTCTGTCTCGTCTCTCGTCTCCACTCTCCAGCGCTGCCCCTCCCCTCTCGTCGATCTCCACTCTCCAGCGCCGCCGATCTCCTACTTCCCATTCTCCCGCACCGCCGTTGCACCTCTGCCCCTCTCCTTCGTGCTTCCACTCTCTCCCCGAATCACTCTGCGCCCCGTCAGATCGAGCGCGACTTGGCGGCAGCAAGGACAACGCGGCGGCACAGGGGTGCTTCTGCGTCTGCATCCTCTCCCGCTGGCTGGTGAGAGAAACCTCCCAATCTCTCTCGCTCCTGCCGTTTCAGCATCGATCTCCAGCTTCCTCCCGGTGCCGGGCCGTATGGCGCCCGCCACAAGCCGCTTGACGTGATTTAGACGTCCGCCTCGACTGAATGCATTTTATTTTCCAAGGATTGAACTCTCATGCCCACCAATGTTGTCCAGCCCTGAGATTACCCATAGACCTGATTTATTCCTTTTGAACAAAATTACAGTAGGAGGTCATTTCATAGTTTGTTGCCCATGGTCTTAAGGGAGTTTAGGCAACTGGGAAATTAATCTGTTACGACCATGTTCTGATATCCTCACGCCTCTACCAATTGGGCAGTGTCGTCTTTAAGGCTTGGTCGATCATGTTCTAATATCCTCACGCCTCTACCAATTAGGCAGTCTCATCTTTAAGGTTTGGCCTCGAGGGACAGAAAAACTAACCGGATTTCACTTTGCTGATTAATTATGAACAGATCGGTGCAGTATTGTTCTGTGCAGTAATAAATCTATATTTCTGTAATCATAACCTGTGTTCAGAATCCCTATCAGAAGATGAAAGTATTGGATGTATTCTGTCAGTAGTCATAGGCTCATAGCGTAGGCTCCTGGAAATAATACAGTAGCGGTGCTAGTACCCTGGGTCCTTATTTCTTTATTTATGTATAGCCTCTGGTCATTAGATAGAGGAGACACGAGATAGTATGTGAATGTATGTATTTCTAATTTGATGGAGCAATCAGATTTTTAAGTTTCGCTGAACTCTTCTGCAGAGCAATCACATTGTCTACCTTTCTTAAAACTTATAACACTGGTTTTCCATAGCACTATCAGAGTGAAGAATCTGGAAACATAACATTCCTTGGCCTTAAAAAATAAAACTCATGGCCACATGGAGTGATGGAAAAGTAAATATTTTTTTGGCTTATTGGAAATGATTTATTCTCTGTTTTTCGTTCATTTATCTCCAGACTTTTCATTGTTAATCATGTTTCTCTATACCTGTACAAATCCTCTGACTTGCTCTAATCCTATGTAATTGAGCGGTTCAAGCAGAGCTGATGGCTACATCAGAGCCAGTACAAGAGAGTTTGGTGAAGGACTACTCACAACCTAGTAAGCCTCGGGTCCTCCTTGCTGCTTCGGGAAGTGTAGCCGCTATAAAATTTGAGAACCTTTGTCGTAGTTTCTCTGAGTGGGCAGATGTCCGAGCTGTGGCCACCGCATCGTCTTTGCACTTTGTTGATAGATCATCTCTACCAAGTGACATCATTCTCTACACTGATGATGATGAATGGTCTACCTGGAAGAAGATAGGAGATGAAGTTTTACACATTGAGCTGCGAAAATGGGCAGATATTTTGGTGATTACTCCATTATCAGCAAATACCCTGGCTAAGGTACCTTTTTCTCTTTGTGAATTAGTGAATTAGTTTCATTTTATAATTTATACAAAAACTGATGCTAGATTGTTCTGTTCAGATCGCTGGTGGGTTATGTGACAACCTCTTGACATGCATCGTGAGAGCGTGGGACTACAGCAAACCACTCTTTGTTGCCCCAGCTATGAACACATTAATGTGGAACAACCCATTCACAGAGCGCCATCTTCAGACGATCAACCAACTGGGCATAACCTTGATCCCCCCAGTTACCAAAAGGTTGGCTTGTGGCGATTATGGGAATGGTGCAATGGCTGAAATCTCGCAGATATATACTTCTGTGAGGCTTGCATGCAAGACACAACCACATGATGCGAGCAGTTCACTTGTGGTTCCTGTCAGTAATAACCGCCCATCTAGCTGATGGAGCGATTGACCTCTTAATTGTTAAGTTTAGCAATTTGTTTTATCTGCAGTGTGCATTTGGATGTTAGAAGTGTTGTGCCAGATTTTTTTTAACCAGAGTTTTAGCGTGTATTGTGATGAGATTGGGGGGGGGGGGGGGGGAAGGCTGTTGTTATGGCCATAACTTCCTCCAGCTCAGTAATGATAGTGATGATGAGTCTACTCAGTTTGTAATTGTAAGTGGAAGTACTTTTATGCGGCTGTATTGTCTTTTCAATATTGAGATTTCGGGGAAACGCTGTAATCACCGAGGTAGCTTTTCCCCTGCCCAGTAATGATAGTGATAATGAGTATTCGGTTTGTAATTGTCAGTGGAGGTACTCTTATGCTGCTGTATCGACGCTGCAGCAAACTTTTATACCGTTTTTGATGTATCTGATATATGTCTTTTCTACCCTCTTTGATGTACGTATCTGATATATATGTTGGAATGACCATCTTGACCATTTGAGTGCTTTAGATCTGTCATTGATGTGCTCCTGTTGCTTCTCCATATCAAATTCTTGCCTACTCCCTTGGTCCCTAGATAATTGTCTTTCAAACTTAGATTAATTTTATTTAAAAAAATATTAATATTTATGATACATAATTGACATCATTAGATAGAACTTTTGATCTAGTTTTTAATAAATTTATTTGGAGACGCAAATACTGCATGTATTGTATATAAATCTAGTCAAAGTCGAAGAGATGGAGGGAGTATCTATTTACTAGTGTCACTGTCGAAAATATGGATGCTGTGGATGGATATCTTTTCAACTAATTCTGGTCTTGCGAGCACGACGATATAATCTTTTCATGGAGCTGGTCTTACGAGCACGACGATAATCCCTAATCTTTTCATGGAGCTGCACATGGCCAAGCTGACGAGTGACGAGACATGAGTACATGACGCCCTACCTGCACCTTTATTTGCACCCAAGTGTTCAGGGTCCGAAGACGTATGGATCACTTGAAGCAGGTAGGATTAGGAGGCACGTGCATTGGCATTTGGCGGGCGCAGGAACAAAGTGAGAATGACATGGACAAGCGAGGCGAGATTCACCAAAACTGGTAGCGTGGCCACCAAAAGATAACGCCGAGTCGCCAAGCTCCTGCCGAATGCAGATAAGCATCAGGGATGGAGGAGGATAGCAAAAAACAGTATCAGGTCGGCAGTCGAGTCGTCGTCTCCGCTACACCTCACTAGAAAGTAGAAAGTGATGAAGGGACGTTTTCATCTCGCAAGGATATTTTTAGATAGGGAAACGGAAGGATATATCGAGGAAAGGCTCGTGAATTGGAATCTGATTGGAAAGCAAAAGAACTAGTATAGCTGTGAAGACATTTGAATAACCGTGTACATTTCACTGCACTGAATCTAAATTTCAGGAATAGATCGAAGAGCCAAGGACATACACACAAAACAGAACATCGATTTCGCCACGCGTTCGTTCGTGTTGCAATTGGCAGCATATATATATATTGCACCATGGGTCAGTGTAATTCCAGCCTGGATAATTTTGGAATGACGCGGACAAAAGGAAAAGAGTCGACGTAGCAGAAAAAAAAAATCTGCACGCTTTTCACTTTATAAGAAAGCGTAAGTGCGCAACGTGGCATTCTCGTTGCCTCAAAACAATTAGGACTGCAAATTGTAATCTACTACCACCATTCTTGGATGAAATTGCGGTGCATATATATAATAAATTGGCGTCATGTCGCCGTATCTCTTTCCTATTCATAGAGAATGACTTGGGGTTTTATGTATTGCGGACAGCGGATTCATGTGCGCCATTTCATCGAACATGTTTAATTTGGTTAAGGGTTAAGACATGTAAAGATGGAATCGACTTGTTATTATAATATAGATAGATATAGATATATACCAGTGTAACGAATTAATTCCGGATATTGTTGTTTGGATCTTCAGCAACAGCAGGCCCACAGGTAGCTAGGAAAGATCATGATTACATACAGTATATAGAAGATTAGAAGAACTCAAAGACGATTTGGATTTCGAGATGGAAATCAGCTCGCCCGTCGTCCTGTCTGACAGCAAAGTCCAAAGTTGTCGAAAGGGTTTCTGGGCCCTGATCGAATTGCAAACCTGTAGTACAGGTACAGGTGATGAAACGGAACGGAGGAGTGAAGCCAGGGCCCAGGGGTAGTGCGGGGTGGAGTCTACTACCCCTTCACGTCTACCGTACTCAGTAGTCCCTTCCCTTCACGTCTTCTCGTCTACAGTACTTACATTGAAGAAGAAGTCGACAGGAACAGGTCCGGTGCCGTCGTCAGTGTACGTACTAGTGTAAGCGTCGTACCAGCTGCTCATCATGCGCCGATCGTTGCAGGCGCTGTCACGACGACGGGGTCACGTTTAATGACGTTATATTGGAAGTAATCACTGTAACCCGGTGTGGTCCCGCCTCCATGAACGCCGTCGCTCTCGGCTCTCGTTTCACCGTCACGTCACCCACTCCGCTCCTGCCGGCTGACTCGTGCATGTCCTCCCGCTGCCGCTGCCGCGGCCTGCAGCATCTGGTGGGCGCAGCTAGCGAGACGCACACGCGACGTGGCGCGCGGCAGCGGCAGCCTGCGTCGCGCCTCCGCGGAAGAGCTGAGAACGGCGCGGCGCGGGGCGGAGGGGGGTCAGATCGGCGGGCGGACGAGACGCTGAGCGGTTCAAGCGACGGACGCCGGACGCGAGTCACGCTACCTAATCCTCCGGTTTCGCCGCGGCGTGTCGCTCGGCTCGTAGTTGTAGTAGAGGCACGTTGATTCGACGTGACATCGGGTCGGGTCGGGTCGGGGTCGAGGAGCAGTGGCACGTCGATCTGCTCAGTGGCGGATCTGGGGCTGGGTGGGCTCCAACCCCCTACAGCTAATATGTTCATGAAAATATAGAAGAATTGAAGGAGAAAAAAAATAGAGAGATCAGAGAAAGAAGAAGAGATTAGCCCCTCCTTCAATCTTATTTTAAGAGGTTGAAGGTAGTCCCTCCTTCAATCTTGTTGTTCTGGATCCGCCACTCATCGTCTTCGGTCTACTATAGCATAAACATATGTGTAGTAACTATTGTCAAACATATGCGGATTCTTGATGTATACCTCAAACGTAAAAACGACACGGAGATTGGTTTCATTGATCCATCAATCATATTTTCGGACCCAAACACTCCCCGCGATCAATGAAAACCTCAAACGGAGAGGAATCTTCGGAGGTTCTTGATCAACCAAAAGATCAAAAGATATATACTCTTTCCCTACAACTTTCGGTGAGTGTTGTTATCGTTTGCATAATTTATCTTGCTTACTCAATTCAGCATAAAGATATATATGTTGACTCTATAAATAATTGCAGTTTTCACTGGATACTCCTTGTCTTCGATATGTCCAGAAGTCAATTGGTAATCTATGACTCATTGAGAAAAACACATGGAGATTACCAAGATATGATAGACATTATCAAGGGGTAACTTTGATCTTTAAATATGGATTCCGGCTCTTTAACTACACTGCAATAGTTAATTAATTAATGATCCAATTATTGAGCAAGGTTTGGGCTTGGTTCGTTGAGAAACACCGTCCGGATATGAAAGTGCCACTTCCTGATCTTACCCGACTGAGTGTAAGTTCTACTAGCTCCCATAATCTTTACCTTATTAGCATGCTTTAGTATATGCGTAGGATGACGAGAGTAATCTTTTTTATATCTTACAATGAGTTCTAAAGCAGCCACAAGGCAACAATATGTGTAGATACTACGTTTGCGAATTCCTCACGGGTTTGCAAGAAGAACTCCTGTAGAGCAACAAAAAGTACGTAATATGTATAATTGTATATATAATAAATCTATTTTATTTATTTGTTGCTATTAAATAAATCTTATGTATATTAATACCTTTTTTATTTAATGTAAATTGAAGGATATATGGTTGAAGCAACAAGTGTTGGATAAGACCCTCCTCAAAGGAATTCAAGAGTTAATTGCAGGATTTCTTAATGATAAAGTACTCAAGGCCGACGACAAGTTCTAGTTTAACCTAGACGAACAATTGAAGCCAAATCAAGATGAACATTTGTATAATATTTAAGTGGCGAGCGGTTGTGTCCAAAGACAAAGATGAATGGATAATGATGTAAATTTTATGTGCATATATATATATATAATACTTATATATAGCTCCATAATATATTTATATAGAGAGTTTCATAGTTTATTTGTGTATTTAATGCTTGAAACTGAATTATAAGTGTGTGAATACATATATTAGCAGCGAAGAATACATTTGAATATCTAATATAATTGAAAAACCAAAATAAGCAATACCAAAATCAGTAAAAACAATGACCTTTAGTCTCGGTTGGTAATACCAACCGGGACTAAAGGGTGCAGTGTCGTGGCCCTACCTGACGGACCTTTTTAATCCCGGTTGGTATTACCAACCAGGACTAAAGGTCCGGCTTTAGTCTCGGGTCTACGAACCGGGACTAAAGGTGAGACATTTAGTCTTGAATCCTTAGTCCCGGTTCAGGCACCGGGACTAAAGGTCATTTTCCACCCGGGTTAAATGCCCCTTGCGTAGCAGTGCTCGGTTGGTTCCATAAATCGAGACTAAAAGTCCCTCCTGCAAATGGCTGACACCCGTAGCCGTTGGTAGGGGACTTTTAGTCCCGGTTGATGTTACCAACCGGGACTAAAGACCTCTTTGGTCCCGGACGCAATTTTCGCCGGGACTAAAGCTCATTTGGGATATCGACAAAATATCTGTTCTGTAGTAGTGCGTGTGCGTGATCTGTTGTTCTCGTCTCGTTCTTGTTTAGAGCAAAGCGCTGATAACGTGTTACAAGTGAATAACACTATGTCAAAATCGAGCTTCCACAACGTTGCCTAAAAGCCCTTCGTGGCGGACTGTTGTTTTGCCCGCTGCGAAAAATCCTAGGCTTTCCCATGGCGGTCTTTTTTTTATTTACCGTGGCGGGCATTTATGTCCGCTACGGTAATTGATTTACCGCAGCGGGCATCTTATAAAGCCCGTCACGGTTAAGGCCGAAGCCCATTAGGCCCAAATCGAGACCCAATAGCCATAGCACGTATAAAACAAACCTTTAGGGTTTCGTCTCAGCATCCTCTCTCTCCCTCTCTCTAGCGGCGCGGGCTCCCAGAGGAGGTGCGCGGGGTCGCGGCGGCGCAGGGCGGGCATGGGCGCTGCCTCCCCGCTCGCGGCGGCGCTGCAGCGCAAGGCGAGCGCGGGCACGGGCTCCCCGGCGCGTGGGGTCCCGGCGGCGTGGCGGCCCAGGGCGGGCGCGAGCGCGGGCTACCCGCTCACGACGGCACGTGAGGAAGCGGCGGCGTAGGGCGGGCGCGGGCTCACCGCTCTCGGCGACGCACAGGCTCGCTGGGTCGTGGCGGCGCAGGGCGGGCGCGGGCGCCGCTGGTCTGCAGCGCGGGCTAGCAGCGGCGCCGTCGTGGAGTCGCAGCAGCGCTGGCGGGGTCTCGCGGCGGCGCAGCGTGGGCCCGTTGATGGGCTCGACGGCGCTAGGTTTTCGTCGGCCAGGCACAGATCGTAGCCCATATGGGTTTTTATTTATTTATTGTTTTTTTAAAACTATTTACCGCAGCGGGCTTTCTAATGTGCTCGCTACGGGAAATAGATTTACTGCAGCGGGCAAACACGCCCGCCGCGAGAAGACCACGATTAACCGTGACCTTAGCATCGCAGCAGACGCGTTTGCCCGCTGCAGAAAACTGGTTTTGCCCGCTGCGGAAGCTCTGTTTTGACGTAGTGTAAACGAAAGCGAGAATGACCAAATGAGGAATGACTGATTGGTCTCGTGTTGATCAAATATATGTATATATATAAGCCCAAGGGGCATATGTCTATTTGTGAAAGTGTGTCTATTGGTGAAGGGGTGCCTATTGGTGAAAAGGTGTCTCTACGGTTTTCTACAGTGAATCTATTAATCACTAAATATCTAATCTTAACAGCTCCATCGACGGCACAAATTCCATATCGTACATGATAATAATTTAATTCCATGTATTCATACATTCTTAATAAGCTCATTTTTAACCGTTTTTGGAGGGGGAGCTCTCATGGATGGAGCTACATGTTTTAAGGTAGCTTTCCATGCATGAAGTTAAACTCTTTACTATTGCTTGTTTTTTGAGTAAAAAACAACTTTATTGCCAGTATATTATAATTGCACAAAGAAACATCTCCTAAGATTTTGATGTTTAATACAAATAAGGCTATGACCAATACGGGGAGTGGGGACCCTGCTTTTCTTTAGATCATCGGAACCAGTGAATCTACCTACGACGATACGTACACGGGAGGTGTGTATCAACGTTGTTGAGATTTGCAACGTGTCCGTCAATCTGCGGTATACGTACACTGGTTGTTAGCATATGGCAGGTGCGTACCAGTCTCCGCGCAACTTCGCGGTGTATAATGGTATTAAAAACACTAATGTATACTAGTTACAGGCATACAGTTGTGTCGTCTAGTCCATGTTATATATGCGGTACACCTACGTCGTGGTAAGAAATACTTGGCAGCTCATCATCCGATCTGATATCCCACCCACGCTGCTCAGCTCCCACTGCTCGATCTAGTCTCCCGTGCCCGTCTCCACCCATCCACGCCTAAGTGGCGTAGCCAGCCCTCCCCCCCCCCCTTGCGGCCAAAATTTGTTGACCCCCTGTGCGGCCAAGCTTAGCATGCAGGCATGCAACATGCAAAAGGCTCTAGAGATCTCCATCCTGTGATTTCTGTCAGAATTAGAAGCATCATGGCTGCTTTCCCCTGGTATTTTTCTGGCCTATGCTATCGATGATAGTGAGACAGGCAAGGAGCCAATCAAATTGGCTGTAAATGTGGTTTGATTTTTGGCAAATTACCCCCCTTGCTTTGGTTATGGCTCCGCCACTGTCCACGCCTCCACGGATATGGCCAGCCTCTCGGTGTCGCAGGTCATCACCATAGCGGTCTCCGTCGGCCTCCTTGCGATAGCCTCATGCGGCGCCGCCACCTAGTGGTTCTGCATCCGCCGACGATGCAAGATCAACGCTGCAGCGTCGACGTCGAGCAGCATGGAAGTGAACGTTGGAAGTTCTCCCGACGGTGACAACATTTGATGACAGTACCCAGCTGGGGCACAGAAACTAAGATGTAGCTATGCGGCTTGGTTGATGTATCAAGACAAGTGTTTCTCTTAAGCATACATTATGTCAGGGGCGAAGCTACGTATAGATTAGGGGGTAACTATGCCCCTCCCCCCCCCCCTTTTTAAAAACAGTTATATTGATCTAATTTTCACCATATTAGCATCCTCATGACATAGATCTATGCACCCACAAGGTCAGTGCACCCCTCAAATTTTCTCTAACTTCGCCACTGCATTATGAATCTACCTTAGGTTAGGCCGTGGAACCACCCGTACGTGTTACCACTATTTAGTATCTTGTGGTCTAAGTTAGGTAGAGGTCAGACTGCCAAAGTTAAAAAGTCAAGTCTGGGGCTAGTGGACGAACAACAATCATCGCTAGATTCAAATTTTAAGGGTTAAAAGATTGATACCATGCTCCCTTCTTTGTTACCAGATAAAGATTGCTAAATTAAGTTCATATGATAGTTTTTTTACCTCAAAACATGTATTATCAATTTCTAGACAAAAAATTATTGATAACATATACTAAGACACAAATCTCATATAGGTGCAAGAAATGAACTATTCTAAAGGTAACGTTCAGGAAATTCAAATTGAGAGCAAGCTTAAATGCTCGGGTAACGATTACAGAAACTTTTATTTATTTTATTTTACCAGCAGGAACATATATAGTTGAGTTATTTTCTCTACTCCATTTTAACATTTCTTTTTCTATGCACATTAAAAATGTTACTCACATGACAAAAATAATTGATGCTAACAAGAGTAGAGGTCTTTTTCTTGAGTATATTTAATTAATTCAAATATAAAACTACCATATTTAAGTTCATCTGTAACATGTAACAGTGTTAAAGAAAATAAATTTATAAAAAAAAAATAACTTATCATTTGTCGTATCAACCAAAATAGAGTGGCAACTACTAGTTCTTGTACTCACTTTTTCGGCATGGTGGCAAATCTATTTTAAATGAGTGGAACTACATTTTTTCCTAAGCATATAAAGAGAACAATTCTCCAATTTAGTGAGAAGTAATGGAGTAAAATATGACAACCCTTTATTTATTATATATAAGAGGATAAAACTAAAACAAAGGTCATCTGTGGTACCTACCCCATTTTCAGTAACATCACAAGGCATCTAATGAAATTTCTATTATGCATATGTTTGTCTTCAAATTAACAAATAGAAAAGGCCGTCACTATTTGACCTTTGCATAAACTTCATTTCCCAAAGCATTTATCCAGGGTCCTTAATTAACAAAGATGGCACTTAGTTTAACTAGATACATATTGATGTTGCTACCATAGTTTTGGATAGTGATATGGATCAGCACGTGGACACACGCACGAAGGTTCATGCATACGACATCCTTTGTATGTTTTTTTTTGATAATAGGTTTTCCTAAAGTAAAACATAATAATTTAAAGTTAGTGATTATTGCTAATCCGAGTTAAAGATAATTAGCTATTTTGCCGGCTCTAGTTTCTCACCGTTCTGCGTATGTCTATCTAGTTGAGGCTCAAGGGAAGGTTTCTAACATTTTTAAGTTAACGAGCTATTTTTAAACTACAAGAACTTATTTATGTCATCTAGTACTCTCTAACTACAGACATGGTTTAATCAGTCCACACTAGACACAGCGCAAACAGAACCCACCTCTCTCTCTCTCTCTCTCTTTCTCTCTTCCCTCCCGACGCTGTGTCTAGTTTGGACTGAGTCGCTGCTCGCTCGGGTACTTGCAGTTTTCATCCTTTTTTTCTTCCACCTTTTTATTTTGCTTTTTGTTTTTTTTTTGTATATTATAACAAATTGTTTCTTCGATATACTATGTACTACGAACATATTTTTAAGATTTAGAAGTCTGTCCGTAACAAGTTATGTAAAAAAATATAGTCAGACAAAAAAACTTATAAGTTAGTTATCCGTAAAATTATAAGTTAGTTATCCGTAAAACTTATAAGAAAGGCGCCGGACTGCCGGGATTACGGGTGAATCAAATGGTGGTGAAAGCTGAGCAGCTCGCGTACACGTATAGGCGACTAGGCTAGGCGTATGTAGCCATGCATGTGACAGAGTACAACGTCGTCCGGTCCCTTGCTTCCTCGTCCTCTTGCATGCGGCGCTAGCTCCCAAAACGTAACGTGCGTACACGGTGGCGCACGGCATCCCAATGCAAGGCCCAACGTACAGTGCACTGGTACAGTCGTACGTACGTACTGTACGTCCCTTTTGATCGGGCGCCGGGCGGCCAGGATAGCTTATGTACCTGCCGCGTGCGTACGCACTAGCTTTAACAACCATTGTGCTCAACTTTCGTCACGTTTTGCTAGCTTAGCTTGCACACAGCCAAGGCTAGCTCATCACCGTATTACGGTCGTACGTACGCACACATACTCGTATGGCCAGGAACGCAGGGCTTCGTACGTGACGGTCGTGTCAGGTTAATTAATTAGCATAATGTACCGTGGCTATGTGTGTTTATTTGCGCTCACATGCATGATGACACGAGAACTGTATATTTGTAGGATCGGACTGTTTGGTTCGATCTGTGTGGGAACCGTCGTATCTGTCATCGTACGTAACGTTCGTCATCACATATGCTTATGCGCCATGCATGATCATGGACGTACGAACAAGCAATCAGCGTCACATGATCCTGCCAAATTAAAGCATCTTTATTTCTGCGGCGGTACGTGTGATGCATGACCACAAGGCCCACGAGTACTACAAACTTAACAGGTGGCCGCAGGGTGCTAGCTGACCGATCGAGATCGCACACGCAGTTGCATGGTGAAACTCCTTTATTACTGTGCTATCAAGATTCAAGAATACGTGGTGCAGTTGGCAACAATATAATGTCTCAGAGGTTCAGTATACTGTCTGCAAGTTTTTGCTTCAAAAAGTATACTGTCTGCAAGTTTATTTATTTTTCCTTATAAATATATAAATGAAAAAAATATATATAGGCACGATCTGGAAGTGACTGATTCTCTCTAGCAGTTGAACCCCAGTTATTTAACTGGCACGCCCTCACTTTCTTCTTTTTCAATTCTCCTCAAGACAAGAGTAATCGAGCTACTGCGTTATGATTGGGGGCACCAACCCCAGACAAAAACATCAGTGGCGACAAAATCCTTTTCCTTGTCTTACAAATTTTAAAAGCAAGGAACCAGCGAGGAAAATGGCTGCAGGGCCCCCAGGACAGCGACGTGCCAGCGCCAGCTGAACCGAACCCACACCCAACCGAGTGGTGTCGCCGCGGCCACCACTCGCTTCCCAGCTGTCACGGTCCCCACAATGAAAACTTGAAAAGGGTGGGGGCGCACCTCCAGCTCGGCGCCCTGACGTGGACCGCCCTTTCGCGGGCCGACCTGCACGGGAAGCCGACTAACCCACACTCACCGACGTGTGGGGTCAGGATGTAGAGGTGGCACCTTGTCTGAGCGGGAGGGCCGGTCGATAGCGGCGTGGCCTTCACGCGGGCCCCGCGGCTGCCACGACGTACGTGGATAAATAGCACTTTTTTTTAATTTTAACTGTTTTTTTATTTAAATTTAATTATAACTTCGAATGACTTTTTTTATTGCTAACTCTTTTGGCCGTTCCATCATCCATGGAGCGGTATTTCTCCTTTGCCGCTCCATGCATGGTGGAGCGGCAAGGTGGTGACTCAGCAACGACCGGTCAAGGCATATGCAGTGGGCCCGCCCTTGCCGCGTCATGATCTGTGGAGGCTGCCGCTCCCCCAGCCATGGCGCGGCAGCCAGAAATCCACAAAACAGCTCAGACATGACCAGAAACCCCAAGACACTGACACAATTTTGTTTGCCACATTGAATTAGGTAAATCGTTTGTATAATCAATACAAATACTACTGAAATGTATGGAACGGCAAAACAAATGGCATTGAAACATTTGAATCAAAGTTCGAACTCAATATAATTCATCATTCAACACAAGTGTGAGGCCCTCGTGTGTATCATTCAGAACTACATATGGTTGAACAACATAGGTCTTCATAGTACAACTTGATTGTTTCATAGTACGACGATAAAAAAATAAAAACATAGGTCTTCCATCCTCGTCCTCCGTCCTCCAGTAGCGTTGTCCGTGACCCTCCAACCTACAGTACAGGTAAGTCATTGTTAAAAACATACAAGACATATGCATACATGACTTATACAGTAGTTTATACTTACGTGCACTCTAAGACCCTGGTGTGTAAGGGTTCTTTAGTCGCCTCTTTCTCTTTGGATTGGTCGGCAACATGTTCGGCGTCCCAATGTCAGTGCGGTCCCGCTGACGTTGGTGTCGCCTTTGTCCCTGTGCCTGACCCGTCCCCTACACGTTCATCGATCTCTGCAAATGAAATGAAGATAAGTATAAGTTCAAGTTTTGCATTATTAGTAAAGCTTTAGGGAAAATAAATTAGGAAATTATACCTGTTCCTCTCCTTGGGTCCCCAATGGTGCATCATATAGCTGGGACTGACCGATTTCCTGTTGGAACGGGATATGCTGGAACGGGCTCTGCTCGTAGTTGCTAGGCGGGTAAGAGCTGGGATGCAAAGGAACCTGCTGAGGCCCTTGCTGGAACTGGAAAGTGTCGTGCTGGAACTGGAACGGGCCCTGGTGGAACTGCAACGGGCCCTGCTGCTGTGGAAATGGGCCTTGCTGCTGTGGAAATGGACCCTACTGCTGTGGAAATGGGCCCTGCTGAGACGGCCCCTGCTGGGCATATGTCCACTGCTACTGAGACGGCCCCTGCTGCTGCTCATACATCCACTGCTGCTGAGACAGCCCCTGCTGAGATGGCATGTACTAAAAAGCTCCATACAGAGACGTACCGCTCAGATGGTCCATGGTGCTCATAACCCGGTGCCTCATCGGAGTCTGAGTCTGAGCCGTCCTCTGAGACCTCGTCGACCTCCGCGTCCCCATACACTGGTGTCTTGTCGGTACTATAGGTCGGTGTGTGTACTCGAACTGGAACCAGTAACGGGGTCCGAAGAACCACCTGGCGTCCGCTGAGAGGTAGAAGCTGAAGCACGAGAAGGACGAGGAGGCATATCTGGAGGCACCCAATCATCAGTCACGCAACTCATCTTCTGAGACATCTTCCTCAAGTACTTACTCATTTTCTGCACGGTGACAAATTTAAGTTAGATATATTTATCTGTCAACTGCAAGAAGTAAAACAAAAGGAATGTTATATGCTTACACGGACAAATGACTCTAGCGGGCTATCCGTAGGGGGGTGGTGCTCTAGCTTCAGGTTTTTGTAAACAGCCTCTTCCGCGGCATCAGATAATTGCGCCAATTTTGTAGCCTATTTGAAAGACGAGTTTGTGAACATATTGCTACAAGTTTACATTTTATACTAATAACAATGAACAATGCTGATAATACTTACCACAAATCTCTGTAGGGGGGCTCTCTGTGGCTGCGTCTCATCTCTAATGACTCGATCATACTTGTCTTCTACGATGTCACCATCAGAGTCTTCATTGAGCATGACATTCCTGTAAGCCGGTTTCAAATGGGTACGTGTGGACCTGTAAAGCCACTTGAGGTACTTGTTGAACACGTGTGGGTCGTGTGGAGGACCCTGCTCATACGGTACTCGTTCCCTCCTATCCCACCTCTGTATGTATTCGACGTGTACTAGACGCTAGTCCTTCTCCTTCATCCGCAACCTGCGGTCATAACTGCAGTAAATGTTTTATTAGTTGGAGGCGACATAAATTAATTAGGCAACATTGAAATTAATAAAACATTGATCACCTATGCAGATGCTGGCTAGTGGAGTACAACGATGGTGGGTTGGTTGTAAGTCTGCCAAACTGCCTGCAAACTCTGTACGGATAGTGCATCTCAACCACATGAAAGAAAATGAACGGGCAGTCGGACCGATACTCGTCCTTCTCTTCCCAGCATAGTGGACTAAGCAAATCACGATACTCTTTGCGGTCCCAAGGCTCCCATCCGACCTACATAGAATACGAAAAAATCAGGTACAATATAAATATTGTGCAAGCAGTATAAACCATACAAAATATATTAATGAATGAACCTGCAGGTGTGTTATGGTATCAAACATGTCGGTGTACTCCTTGTACTTCCGTTCTGCGTTTCCCGTGACCAGCTCAATTTCACTCCAAACCCACAAAGTTGTGGGCAAACCCTGCTCGGCATCCCAATCCTACAAATACATTCATGTGTTAGTGATTTTGAAAGCCAAAAGTAATTGCAGGTTACATAATATATAAATATACTTATAGGAACTCGAGGTATTTTGGGCCGCCCCACGGGAAATCGCTCCCATAACCAGTCCTGCAGGAGGTAGGAGCACCCCCCTAGGGAGGGGTTCTTGGGCGTACTATGACAGGCATTACATAACTGCATGTACGTCCAAGCCAAAACAACGCTGCCACAACTGTAGCTGCCAATGTTCTCCCATGGTTGGGCTAGTATGTCCAAGAACATCCAGCTGACCACGTTACCGGACGCGTCTGGAAACAAGAACGTACCGAGGAAGTGCCACAGCCACACCCGAGCTGCCCTGTCCACTGTATCCTCCGAAGCATCTTCGGAAATTTCATAGCTGAAGTTGTCGATAAGCCACTGTGAGGTGACACCAGAACATTTCCTACAAATTTTGAAGACAATTAGAGGCAAATAAATCAAATAAACATAAGTACAAGAAGATAATTTAGATGCTTACTTATGTTTCTTTGCTTGCTCGTCGTCAGGGGGAGCCTGGCCACAGAAGCCGGCCACCTTGTCCCTCCAGTTGTCGTTGTCCACAATGCTAGTCACACAGAGGCCGTCAATACGAAGGCACATAATCGCCTTCATATCCTGTAGTGTGATGGTCATCTCCCCGCAAGGAAGGTGGAATGTATGAGTCTCGGGCCTCCATCTGTGCACAGAAAAAAAATACTAAGTGAACTGACACAAATACAATGAGTGATATAAACGAACAAGGGTGATTACCTGTCAACAGCTGCACTAAGAAGTGAGGGGTTCAAGACAGGAAGTCCCCGTAGTACGACACGTACTATCTCCATGAAGCCGACACGTTGTATGTAAGGCGCGAAACGCTCGTCCCACCGAAGCTGCCTGGTGTGAGTGCGTGCCCTCAGAAGCGGCACCTCCTCGTCCATGGCACTGTACTCGTGGCGAGCACCACAGTGATCCTTGTCGTACTCCTGCTCAAGGAGCGCGTGCTGCTGGTGGTGCTGAACTGGAGCCATCCTGTTTGCCATACATTTAAAACAAGTTAGTGCAGGTCCAAACATAATATCAGCATAATAACAAATTGAAAACATAATATAAACTAATATGTTGGCTAAGTGCAAATTCTAGTAAACAACATGTATTATTTAGAGAAAATAATATAAACGGACCTGTTGTCCAGATCCCCTATGAAAGTTAGTCTTATGCCCCGGTCGTTTGCAAATCCTACACAAAATTTGACCCCGTGTCTCATTGAAGTCTCCCCCTCCATACCTGTCATCACCGTACCCTCTCATAGCATCCATGTCTCCCTTTAGACGCTTCTTCTTTCTTCTACCCTTACCTAACTTCTTAAGGTCTGGATTGGGGGCATACTGAGGTCTATGAAATGGGGGCCACTGCGAAGGATCAAGATATGACTCAAAACTCTTCTCCCATACTCTTATGGTGTTCGACCGGAGGTACAATGGAGACATAAACCTCGAAGACAGGTAGTCAAATCCGCACATCTTACACGCTGTCATCATGTGAGAGCAAGGGGCATGCATAATCTGTGGGACGTTACAACTGCACTGAACGGTCTCTAAATCAACGCGGTAGTTGCATCCACCATAACGCTCTCCGCCCATAGTTGTGCCACCGATCCCTCTGACACTATAGATGTAACTGTTATTTCCATATGGCTCACCGGTCTGCTGCTTGGAATATTCTTTTTCCTCCTCAATAAATTCCTGTGTTGCGTGTCCCCACACCCCAGTCTCAAGTATATCTCTTTGCGCAAGCTGCCATCTCTTCACAAAGTATTCGTTGCACTTTAGAAACGAGTACTCAACAACACCTGATACTAGCAACCCTCGTACTCCACGAAACACATTATTGAAAGACTCAGACGCGTTGGTGGTCATGATGTCATACCTCCAACCACCCTCGTCAAAAGCTTTTGCCCACTTTTCCTTCTGTTCCATCTGATCATATAACCATAATCTGTCGGCTTCGTTCATTACTTTGTCTAGCTCTTTCAATGTCTCCTCGAACCGAGACTTTGTACGTACATTACATAGTGCCTTAACCTTCTCACATACCTCCTGGTTCCTTTGTCGTCGCCAATAATTAGCGCCAAAATGACGCATGCACCATCTATGCACTATGGGCGGGAATCCTTCGATATGCTCATTGACAGCATGAAGAATACCTGCATGTCGGTCCGAGATCACACATATGGTGCGAGTCACACTAAGGACCTGTGTACGTACAAGCCTCATGAACCATGACCACGACCAATTGTTCTCTCCCTTTGCCAAAGCAAAGGCAAGAGGAACTATCTGATTCTCAGGATCAACAGCAGCAGCAATCATCAAAGTGCCCCTGTACTTTCCGGTGAGAAAAGTGCCATCAATAAGTACCACAGGCCTACAAAACTGGAAAGCCCACTCCGACTGTGTGAACAACCAAAAAACCCGATCTAGTACAAACCTCATCGGGTTATGGAGAGGCCTCAGACGGGTCTCATCCAAAAACCATTTCAGACCTGGGTTGTAGAACTGCATTGCACTCAATATTCGGGGTATACGGTTGTATGCCTCCACCCAACTACCCCATCGGATCGCAAGTGCAATCTGCTTAGCACGCCAAGCCTTGCCGTACTTCACATGGTATTTTACAAGGGTACATATGTTCAACTGTAACATTGACACTGAGACATCGTTGTCCTTGTCAACGATAGCCAGAATACGTCGACCAAGGTAACATGCAGTGAGCTACGGATGTGTTTCATTCGCGCTGTTAGACAAGCATTTGTGGGGTTGGACCACCGATTGTATCTTCCACTTCCCATCATGCTTCTTCCTCGCACTAAGCTTCCACATGCATGGATAACCTGCTTTACAGATAATCGTATACCTCAACTCTTTGTCAGAATGAGTGACTTTGTAAGGTCTGTGGTGAAACACAACATAGTCCTGAAGAAAAAGTTTCATTTCTTCCATTGTATTGAAGATCATGTCCTTACTAAGAATTAGGGTCTGAGGG
Source organism: Microstegium vimineum (assembly GCA_022036555.1). Taxonomy (NCBI): domain Eukaryota; kingdom Viridiplantae; phylum Streptophyta; class Magnoliopsida; order Poales; family Poaceae; genus Microstegium; species Microstegium vimineum. The sequence goes on from CM039125.1 coordinate 42,920,356, forward strand.
TTATGCACCGACCGCCTTGCCGTCTGTAAACCCGTGTCACAAACTGCCATATGTGTCATGCTAACATCTCTATATTTTGGAACGCTAGTAAATGGTACACCACCCTCACTCAACTGCATTAGTTCATTATGTGTGTAAGGGGGGGTGGAACATACTGAATCGGTTCGCTAACCCTGCCCCATGGATCATAATAGGGTGCACCACCCTCTGGTAACTCATGGACCAGCGCGCCATGAGTCGGCATTGCATGAAGTGCCGACACAGGAACATATGAGGACGTGGCATGAGCTGGTACTACATTAGGAGACACATGAGTCCTCTGAACAGGTGTACCCCCTTCATCCTCAGACTCAGACTCAGACTCAGCTTCGTCATGGTCAAACGAGAGGGGGTCATAGTCGTTGTTTATACGACCTTCTACATGGATATCAAACTGCTCTTGCGTCAACTGACCGTCCATGTCCATGTTATCCGGAGTTTCATCTCCTTGTACACCCAACTCTTCGTCACCGCCTCCAACACCCTCATCAACATCCTCCAACCTATAGCCATTCTCAACAACCACCTCAACCATGTGTGTATTATAACTTTGGAGGATCCTATTGTAGCGAGTCCAGTGAGCAGAGGAAGACAAGGATATCAAACCATAATTGTTATATTTTGTCTCACTGTCATATTTGCCCCTAATTGTGAAATCACCACCAAACATTAAACTCAAGCGAGCACACAGGTCAGCGAAGGTCGCTGGATCATCAAACCATTCTAATTTCTCTTCCATATCCTCAAAAACACCATCTTGTTTCCTAACACTTCCACCATAGAAAATCCGAACAGAACAATCCATCTACAAAACCATCCCACCGAAGTTTATCAAATAGTCGATTTTATTGGTCACTATAGTTATTAGCTACCTAACAATAAATCATAAATAACTAGAATCTACATAAGTATACTAACTTAATAAACTAACAATAGTATATATAAATTGTATAGCTAATTACTATTATCCTAACTAATCTATAAAATGCCACTAAGAATAGTCTCACTAAACTAATTTATAAGCTACTAGACCATATAAATAACCTAACTAAACTAATTTGTAAACTAAATCCCTAACTAACAAAACTAACCTAACTAATAAACTAACCTAAAAAACAGTATAAACCAACACAATAAAAAAGTACCTTGGCACACTACGAGGAAACCGGTGGGGCCACGACGGTCGTGGCAGATGCGCCCGCGGAGCAGCTGGCGGGGGCGTGGGGGCCGGCGGGCGGGAGGTCGAGGCCGGGTGCGGCCGGCGGGCCGTGGACGGCGGCCGGCGGCGGTGCCGGCGGGACCCGGGGCGGCGGGCGGCGCGCCTGGAGCCGCTCCTGAGGCCGGCGGACAAGGCGGAGGAGGTGGACAGGCGCGGCGGGCGGCGACCGGCGGACGAGGCGGGCGCGGCGGGCGGCGTGCAGCAGCACCAAATGCGAGAGCGAGAGTGAGAGAGAGAGGGAAACAGCCAAAGTACTTGTTCGGTGGCCCCGCCCTTGCCGCTCCATCGTTGGGGGAGCGGCAAGGAGGGCCCACCTCGCGCGCGTTGACCGGTCTCTGCCACTTGCCGCTCCATCGTGTATGGAGCGGCAAAGGACAAATGTCGCTCCATGGATGATGGAGTGGCCAAAAGGGTTAGTATTAAAAAAAATTAATTCGAAGTTAGAATTAAATTTAAATAAAAAAACTGTTAAAATTTAAAAAAAAATCGATAAATACACCTGGAGTGCACATGGTGTAGGAGCAGTGCAGGAGACGTCTCCCAGCTAGCTAGCGCGGCGAGCGGTGCAGTGCAAGCCGAGGTGCGCGCGGAGACCAGAGGAGGAGGGAGGGAGACGTCGCCTGCGATGTCACCGGCATCATCCGCCGCCGAAATCGTCTTCGTCGTCGTCGTCTCAAGCGTCCCGAGCGAGCAGAGCAGCCACCGTCCGTCGTCCTACGCCGTCTGGGAGAAGGAGCGGTAAATTAGAAGAGGTTCGAGCTCTACGTACGTCGTCTGCTGAAACTTGCTGCTGGCGCAAGGGAACTAGGGAAGCGAAGGGAACGAACACGCAGCAGGCATGGAGGTGGAGGCAGCCAAGTGCGAGTGCTGCGGGTTCACGGAGGAGTGCACGCCGGCGTACATCGCGGCGGTGCGCGCCGAGTACCTAGGCCGCTGGGTCTGCGGGCTCTGCGCCTCGGCGGTGGGCGACGAGATCCGGCGCGAGGGCACCATCACCACGGCCGAGGCGCTCGACCGCCACGTCGCGTTCGCGCGCACCTCCCGGATGGCGTCCGCGGAGGAGGACGACCTTGTGGCGGCCGTGGCGCGCCTGCTCCGCCGCTGCCTCGACTCGCCGCCCGCGTCTCCGCCTGCGCCACCACACAGCAGCCGGAAGGTGGCCGCGGGGCCCGGGTGCCACGATGGAGCCGACGCATGAAGCCTGCTTGCTTGGCGTTCGTTGCCGGTGGTGGATCTGGATTAATTAGTTGTAAGTGTACTACTAGTACAAGAATAAACCTCCGATGGCATGTGTAGGTCTCGCCTTCCCGGAGAATAATTCTGTGCCGTGATCGATTGATGATTGCTCGAGAGAGGAGCAAATCACGCTCCGTGTGATCGAGCATGAAGTTATTCAGTATATATCACTCATTGGAGTACACCAGGACAAGGACTGGAGTAATAATTCTGTGCTATATATCTTCTTCATGTATTTTTATACAATTGTGTATCCATGCATGCAAATTATCCTCTAAAACTTGCTCATTGCTGTTTTGGATATTTCGTTCCTTTTATTACAATCAAAACTTGGTGATGGTCAGATTTAATGCTGACTACAGTCTACATGAGCTTCACGTATGGAAGTTCTGTCTGGTTCGATCAACTACACAAGTTCCATTTGGCTCAACTGAAATCCTATTACAAGCTAGTTCCTTGAAATTCCTCTAGCCCCCCAGTAGAAACATCGCCACCTGAATTAACGTAGATGAGATATAGCGTAACGTAGATCAATGACCTTGTTTTTTTAAGAAAAAAAGAAACCAGGATAAACATTGCAAGCTTGGCTAATTTGGGAACACTACAAGAAAAGTTGCCTATAGACACGCTTGTCATGTAGCGTATCTAGGCCGCGAACCTACGAGCATGTAGATACGTACGTTGACACGTTTTACAAATCGCATCAGGAGTACTAGAGTACAGAGGCTTGGTTAGCTCGGATGAGATAATTATAATTTTGTTTTTTAAATAAAATAATTTGTTTAACCGCTCACTCATCCCACCATCCCTCAATCTATTTGTTTCTCGTGTGGCCCAAAGGACCCATGACTCCACGTCGTTTCATCTTCGCCGAAGCGCTGCTCCTCCGATCCCCTCCATAGACCGTACCTCCACCGCCGCTGTGCTGGCCGGAGCTGCTCTCCTACAAAAGGTTTGGTGCTCCATCCTGATCGTACGTCTCTCCCTTTTTCTAGCAGTTGCAGTTCGAGATCTCACTCGGCCTCTGCCTCTCCCCTTGATTTTGCGTTTCTTTTTGCTGACAGTTGTAACCCTATGTGTTCCTTGAGTTCATGTCCTTGGATCCAAGTGGCGCGGTGACCTTCAATATAAGTGCTCTGCGTATTGGTGAGGCTACCGGCGATGATGGGAAGCACAAGATCAAAGGCCACTCAGATCCCTTCCTGAACCTGCTGCGGTAATCAGTGGTGGAGCCAGGAATTATCTATAGGGGGGCAACTACAAAAAATTAACTTCCAAAAATCAAAAATAGCTCTTTTTTATGATTTTATGATTTAAAGGACATTGATAGATGTATAATTTTATAATTTAGAGGACATTAATAGGTATATAATATAATTTTTTTTATTTTTACTCTCTTAATTTTAATAAAAATATGGAAAAAAATACTAGTAATTTTTTTGTTAGTGTCAAATGTTAGGGGGGGCCATGACCCCTCCCAACCCACCTTGGCTCCGCCATTGGCGGTAATGTTGCCTTACCATCCGTCATTCAAATGTCATTATTATTCTCAATTATTCGCAAAGAAAGAACTATTTTATCTCTAGTTAAATCTGGCAACGGAACACCTAACATTTCATGATTTTTATTTCCTTGGGATTTTATTGTCTGCCTTCAACTGATGGTGCCATTTTTTTCTATTAGCAGGCACACGGCAGCTCAAATACCGTGTATTAAAAAAATTGATGGTACCACCCTTGACTTCTCGTTCACATGTTCTTTTAATTAGGCTATAGTGATGAATTTCTGCTGAACCAAAGTAAGCCTTTTCATACTAATTTAATTATATTAATCTGAATTTTGAATTTTGAATTTTGAATTTTAAATTTTCTAACTTCTGATTGGCTAATACTAGTGGTGATTGATGAAATATTGTAACACTCCACTAATAATGGCATGTTGGCGTGTAGCGTGTAACAATCACAATTGATTGATGTCAAGTGAATCTGTATGCTAGTTCCACTGTTTCTATTCTTTTCTTTTTCTCTATAATTTATTTGTAACTGACAAGCTCTAGTACTCTGTATAACTATTCTTTTAGTGACATCTATATTCTTGTTTTAGCTACCTGTTTATCTTAGTACTCTTATGTTTTCACGTACTGTAGGGCAGCAACGTTTGAGTTATGAACTAGATGGTGAACAAGAGCAGGGGCGGATCTGCCCGGGGCTGCCGGGGCTCAAGCCCCACCTACCTTGGTCACACCAATGGAGCCCCCCATGATTTTTTCGGCCATGGACAATTGACGGAGGTTGAAGAAGACGAGTGTTGCGAACTGGCTGCGAGTTAGGCTGTCTTTGTGGGCCACGCAAACAAGTGATATGTCAATGTGTTTGAGTGGTCCATTAGCCTTAGCCAATAGAATAGAATGCACCTTTTTTTCCTCTACCGTTGGTCGCATACCCGCATTTGCCTGTTGGAAGTGTTGGTCGTCTGGTCGATCCCGAGTCGAGCGGACAATGGCGACGGCCAGCGGCTAGGTTTCCAGGCTGCCAACGAGTCTGAGCGGCACTGCGACAGGGCGTCTGGCTTGGGCGGACATTGGATGGGACAGCGCCAGCGCGTGCAGCCGTGCAGGGTGGAGCTGTGGACGACGACGATTCGACGAGCCGCCGCGGTCGCGCTGGGGACCTGCTGCCGCGCCCGCGCAGGCAGGTAGCAGCGGGCCAACGGCCAGCGGGTGGCGGGGCGGCCACTGCCCAAGCGGGAGCCAGGCGCGGCTTCGCAGGGCGGCAGTCGGCAACACGCAGACGCAACAGTCAGCACTGCAGCAGGTATAGGCGTATAGGTGTATAGCTTTTATTTTCTTTAATCTCTAGATTTCCTTTTAAATTTTTGTATAATTCTTCAAAATTTATTTAAGCATTCAAGATTAAATAAATTGTAGATTGTTCAAAATGTCTAAAAGAACATTGCACACGTATTTTATTATGCATTTTCGATGTTTTATCATGTAAAACTGTTATAATTGAGTGAAGTTAGTCTTGCTCTATTTGGCTCAGCCCCTCCTAAATTTTTTTCTAGATCCGCCACTGAAAAGGGCAATAATCGGTGTTGTGCTCTTTATGCTCGAGATTTAATTTTGTACGAAGTCTTAAGTTGGTCATCAACTCATCTGTCCTGCTTGTGCAAGTCTAGAAGATACCTAATTAAAGAAATTGGAGATGTTTGATGGAACGGAGAATGGAACACATACCAATGTAGTCTTATCTTAGATCTTATTTTATTTGATTTTCTTTTGTTTAAATATGTTGTAATACGCAAGATTCCTTGTTATGAAGTATGGGACAGTCTTTGTAATGAAAAGTTCATGAATAAAAATTCTTTCTGTATGCTTTTGAACTACCTATGTGGAGTTTATAATTCCAGATGCTGCTTGTATATATAGCACTTCAAATATGTATATAATTTCATTAAATTTGAATTTGAATCTCAACTTTTCTATATTTTACACGTCTCTATACTCCTAAAACGGAATATAAATGTGCCTAGAGTCCTAGACACGTATTGTAAACGTAAATATGAAACTGTATCTATTGTCTTTACAAAACGTCACATGTTTTATAGATACGCTTAACAAATCGTACTTATAAATCTTGACACGGTCCATGGGGAGACGCTCTAGACACGTTTGACCCTACCGTATCTACACTCCCATAGAGGCGAGGTAAAACATTTTAAACCCATATAGAAAGCATATCAACGTGGGGGTGTTTCTTGTAGTGGAAACCCAGCTAAAAACATGAGAACACATGACAAACTACCCACCTAAGTTAGGCCACATCGTTGACACCTAGCAATTGTTCTTCAAAACAAGATAAAAAAACTACATGATGATTCCTCCAAGAATAACATGACACCGTCATCATTTGCCTGTACATGAAAGTTGGATTTTCACAAGGTCTCTCATGATTATTGGGAAGTATGACACCACATAATTAACATCTCTAAGGAAAATGTGGGAAAAAAACATCTTCAAGGAAAAACATATCGCTCTCTCTAGCAAGAAGACGATATAACCTTTTAGCTCAAACCACTGCACCTTTACATGGCCTCGATTACTGTCATCATCTTCCATATTCTTGCTTGATAATAGGAGCCCTGGATGTCCAAATGCACCACATGCAAGGCAGCTGACAGCATTGGCGGATCCAGGATGCGATCAAGAGGGTGCTAAGCAATAGAGATGATGATTGACAATGAAAATTTAATAATGACTTAAGACTAATGTTTACTATTTAAGCTTGTGTCATGATTAACAATGAAGATTTAATGGTGAATTCTACAGACATTTAATAGAGAATTGAGGCTCATGGGCCGGCTGCAGCCACCCAACGTCCATGGATCCTCCACTGGCTGGCAGCCTTTAGGCATGGGTGGAGATGACCAACACTAAGGCGAAGTACATCCACAGTTGGCGAATGTGCTGCTCGTAGTGATGAGCACTAGTCAACCGGATCCAGTCATTACGAGTATATTAGACCACTCAAGAACCTTATTTATGTAGCCAACGATGTCAACTATTGACTTAGGAAGTCAGTCGCTAGTGTGTTAGCAACCATCATGGTTAACTACATCAGGAATGATGAGTAGATCTAGAGACACACGAAGATGAAAATTAGGACAATGTCAATGGGCGGTTCATGTGAGCTTTATTTCTATTACATAAGTATTTATATAGATATTTTTATAATATGACAACATATTTAAAAAGAGAGAAAAATGAGTTTCATCTCTTGACATGATTACCAACTATCTATAAGTCATAAAATTAAATATCTACGAAACTATAGAATAAAACTATGCAACATAAATAGAATGAAACTATTGACTCAGGAAAGAATTACCAACTATCTAAATTTTATTGTCTTGAAAATAATACCAATAAAACTACCCATTTATACTGGCCTTAGAGGCCTTTGATTGAAATGCATAATGGCGCTCTAAGCGTCAAATGGCCTTGAGGCCTTGGATTGAAATGCATAATGGCGCTCTAAACTAACTTGTAGCTCCAAACTTACGACAAGAGAACCAACACAGATGCCCATATAAATGACTAAATGAGCTTGCTTACAACAACACGTGCTAGTTTTCTTAGAGCAAGTATAATAATTGACTTATAACCAAGCTAGTCAGCATTTTTGATGATGTGGAGGAGAGAAGTAAGGAGAGAGAAGAGAGTTTGACTCCTAATCTAACACCAAGCTCGGCACAGATGCATAGAAATTAGTGGGTCCCAATAAATATGAATGTGAGGGGGAGAGGAAAGAGAATGAAAATATAAAACAATAAATAAATTTTATAGACAAGTAAGAGACTAATTGTTGTATGACTTGGCTCTTACTACTTGACTTATAGTCAAACACTTGGCTCAACTATTGAACCTGCTCTTAGGAGAAAACGACACTTTTGTTGATACAAAAATAGGTGATGTCTCCACCGGAGATGCTACGCCTCGGGATAGATGTGGTCAGGATAAAGACATCGAGGATCCTCATTCTTAACACTCTGATAGCATAGACGCATAGTTGACACTCCACTCGGTTTTCCAGCGCGTGTCTTTGAGGATTTGATGTCTTGAGTTGTAGATGTTCAATGAGTTTCACTGAACTCAAGAAAATGACGCCACATCTATTACCGTTAAATCTAAGGACCAGCAACAACGGTCGTTGGAGATCAACTCGAACATTTTGCCACTTGTCTACTATCAATCGGAAGAACAGAGACAAAATATCTTGGACTAACTGCATGTGTAACTGTTGAGAGCTTGCTGCAACACTTGTAGGACACACAAACAGGACCAGGCCCACGAATCAAGTTCCGATAAATAAAGCTTGTAGAATAAACAAGACTCTGCTTGTGGTTGGAAAAGAACGTGGTTCCCAGAATGCATGTGTACATGTAGTCATGTAGAAGCACCAAAGGCTCGGTGCATGCATGATCTGCCCTGTGGGACACACAAGAATGCAAAGTAGAGACTCCACCTGTGACCTGCCACCAAAGGAACTGAAGATACTATAAGTTAATTACTAGCTAGTTAATTTTAGCTTAAATTAGTTCTAATGCATACAAGAGTGTTAATAGATGAGCTAATTTTTAACCAAGTCTTTAACTAGTTGTTAGCCAACTATCTATTCAACTTGACCTAATTTAAACTAATTTTTAACAACCTAGTAACCGGGTCTTGGCAATCGAAACAAACCTTAAGTATTATAAAATACACATAAAAAGGTCATCCAACCCATTAGTTCTCTCGGACGTGAGAAAAGTTCAGCAATTAGCTCGGGGCACAACCTGTTTCTAGGTCCGCCACTGTGAGTGGCTGGTGGGCGCCGAACTCCCGCAGCGCGGGTAACGTCTCCACTGAGAGCATGGCTAATAACTCAGCCGGCTGGTAGCTGTATAAGAACGCCATGTCACATAAAGTTTGCACTAATCGTATAATGAATATGTTCAGTGGCTGATCTAAAGGGGGGGCTGGTGGGGCTCGAGCCCTCCTATAGCTAGTGTACCAATGAAAGTTGAGGTAAAAAATAGGAGAAAAGAAGAAAAAATAGATTAGAGGAAAAAGAAGAGATTAGCCCCCTTTAATCTTGTTCTCAAAGGTTGAGGGAGAAAAAAAGAAGAAAAATAGAGTTAGAAGAAGAGATTAGCCCCACCTTCAATTTCATTCTGGACCCGCCACTACATATGTTGTATGCTAGCCATTAGATTGGCTTTACAAAAATTCATTAATTTAATTCTTACATGTATTAGGATCTTTAGTAAGCTATATATTTGATGGGAACGAACAGAACAATACAACTTGCACTGACAATAACTACTCACCACCACACACACAGTAAAGTGCGTATTGTAGAGATTTGATTGGAAAGCCAGCAAGACGGCCATTTGGCGTGCGAGGAACACAGGATCATGAAAGAGGGAGCCTGCACAGCAAAATAGTCGCTCGATCTCTCTCCGGCCTCGGGCTGGAAATCAACGATTCTTTCTAAGAACCCGTGAGCCAGGCGAAAAGTTTATCACCCGCTCTATTCTCTCTCATCTATTCTTTCTCCTCCAGCTCAGTTTTGGTTGACGTGAATCAACTCTCAACCTGCTAACTAGACACCTCTATACTTGCTCTGAGATGGTCACCGGGCGCTAGGAGATCAAGGGAAGTTTCCGCCACATCCCGTTGAGGTTGTAGGGAGTGCATCGACCGCCACGCAAGAGCTTAGCACTATGGGTGAGATAGAGAGGGCTCTTCGTAGTGATTGTATTAGGTTGTATTGCCATGAGAAGCAACCATGAGATCTATATGTAGTGGGATTCACCTAGGATCTATATGTCAATCTACAGTCTGTTCGCTTAACTTATCGGCCCAACCTATCAGTTATAGTACAATATTTTTCTCTCAACAAACAACATAAGTTGG